>WOGR01001489.1:0-10724 GCA_015342045.1 Leptinotarsa lineolata | reverse complement strand
AAGACTCAGAATGCTGAATAAAAGCTTCTATCAATTAAGAGATATCTTGGATAAGAAAAATATTTTTATATCATATAAATCTCTAGCTGAATCTGTCCTGAGATATTGTATAAACGCTTGAGATGGAATGTATAATTGAACCATAAATCGACTTCAAACAACACAGAACACTTTAATGAAAATTATATTGAAGAAACCTAGGTTATCCTCAACACATCAGCTATATCGAGATTTCGAGATCTTGAATGTCAGGGGTCTATATTCCTATCAATGCCAGTGGATGTTCAAAAACGAACAGGACTACTAAAAAATCTTGCTGGAAAATATACGAGATCTGTTGAAAATCTATCAGAATACCCAAATTCAGAAAGAGTCATATACAAAGATTCATATTCTATTTCGGATCTAAACTATACAATATGTTACCTCTAAAAGTTAAGCATATAACAAAAATGGCGAACTACAAACAAAACATTAAAAGTTTCATTGTCGAAAACGATACACTGAATTTAATTTTCAACTGATACACACTCCTCTATTACTCTATAACTTATTACTTATTCTTTCTTATTTTCTCTTTCCTATTAACCTAACCAACCTAACTAATATAAAATAATTCTTATGATAAATTTCAAATTCATCTACTCAATATTATCATTATTTTTCGAAACTCGCACTGTATAAAAAAAGTAAATTAAGATACCCAAATGGAAAAATGGAACATTACGATACAAGCATTCATTGCTTAAGTATATTCTATGTTTCCTTTGTGTTTACGATGTATTTTTTTATAGTCGATATTGTACCAAACGAACAAATAAATTGAATTGAAATTAAGAAAAATTGAAGTATGAATAGGTCTGAAGAAGATATTGTATAATAAAACACGTTTTACAGATTTGTAATCTGTTTAGTGAAAATCTCACAATGAAGTGTTACTCAAATACAGCTATTCAGTTAAATAAACAGCGTTAACTAATGAACCATTTTTCACTCATTACAGGGATTTTTTCAAATGGATTTGAAGGTTACCTATAGTCAGTTCTCGCGTTTCTGAATATATATTCATCAAGTTTTCTCTCTAGTACTAAAAGTGATTGGTAAATTGATGGATGTAGCCGTTACTATGTGGTAAGAGATCATCATTAAAAATGAGAAATGAAATTTTCTATGTTTTTTACCAAACATAGTGAAAAACATAAAAATAGTGATTGGGATATTTGAAAGTTCTAAGTAATTTCTCATAGTCTCCAAGACTCCTGTAGAATAATGATTTCATTGAACTTTTGAGATTATATTTGATTAAATAGAAAATGTTGCCGTTATTATTTCTAGAATCATAATAATGCATAATATTTTCACTTGTAATCAATATTTATATTTTTCATACAAAGAAATCATTCAGTATATTGAAAATTAAAATCAACGATATTTTACAGAGTCGATTAGAAACAGACGACCATTGAAGACATATTTTTGTGAAAATATTGGCTTTCATAACGATTCGCTTACCTCCGTTTTATATGCAATGATTGTATGCATTTCATACAAATCAGGAAAAAATGGGCATGCAAAATACTCAAAATGTGTGTAATACGAAGAACTACAACTCATTTATGATAGTATCGAGATGTTCCATGTGAAAAAATGTGGGTTTTTCAAATATCATTCCAAGTATAAAAAGTTTTTTTAATCACAATTTCACTCCGAATAGATCAAAACATGAACCTTGTAGAAAACAATTTCTGTATGCCACATTATGCAAGTTGTTCCTTTCCAAAAATTACCCATTTGTTTTTGTTCTGTTTCTGATGATTCCATTTTTACGAAAAGTCACCCTACTTTCAAAAGGACATCTACAATGTAACTGGAATACATGATCATAACTATTATATGCATAAATAATTTCAACTCGCAAACACTATATTTGGTGACTTCAATGTTCACAATATCGAATGGCTCAAATTCTCAAATATCAACGACAAATAAGGGCACGAAGCTGAGGATTTTGCAGCGGACTTACCCAAATTATAAATGAGACAACCAGGATTCCTGGCCGTGATGAAGAATATGCTAGTCTTCTGGATCTATATCTAATAACCAATCCAGAAATTCACACAGTCACCGTAACGTCTCCATTGGGATCTTATGACCACACACTCATTTCAGTGTTGAGTGAATTACCGATTGATGTTAGGGAACAACCTAAGCCGCCCAAAGTTTGGCATTACAGATCTGCTGAGTGGGAGAATCTTCAAGACCATTTCCGAAATTTTTCTTGACTAGATGTTTGTTTCAGCTCTGAAGATCCATCAACTTGTGCTTCTGAAGTCACGAAAGTTATTCTATCATCCATGGACGCATACTTTCCTTTTTCAATGAAACGAACTTCTAACGGCAAACCTTGGTTCCACAAAAATTGCGAGCAAGCTGTCGCCTTCAAAAATCTCGCCTACCGGCAGTGCCGTAAAAGTCCCAGTACCGAAAACCGAACAAGATTTCTCAATGCTCGCAACAGCTGCAAACTTCGGATAAATGAAAGCGAAGAACTTTACAATCAGAGAATTAGGGATAAACTGCTTACCAATCCCAACGGGTCTAGATCCTTCTGGTCGGTAGCTGAAGCTGTTAATCAAAACTTCACATAATCCAAAATTCTACCACTAACACAAGCGGATGGTTCAAATGCAACAACAGCCATAGAAAAAGCAAATCTACTAGCTGAACAATTTGCGTCCCACTTCACAGTCGATTTTCTGGGATAGGCACCACTCACTATTCCCACACTAGAATCCACAATGCCAAAAATAACTTTTCAACAACGTCTCGTCAGGAAAATTCTGAAACAGCTCAATATCAACAAGGCGTCATCGATGGATATCTCTCAAATACTTTTACCATCAACGCTGGTGTTCCCCAGGGATCCATATTGTCTCCAACCTTCTTTTTATTGTACTTCAACGACTTATTGGAAGAAACGAAGAATCCAATATATTGCTTTGCTGACAGCACACTTGTCTCGTCATTCCATTTGGATACCAGGAAATCGGTTGCGGATGCACATCTTCACCGGCAGCAGCAGATCTTAATGAGGATCTAGAAATAATTTCGATTTGGGGTGAAAGCAACCAGGTTCAATACAATGCCACGAGAACCGAGAGAAAACCGATGCCTGGGTTCATCGGTTTCCTCCAAAAAGATAAATGTCTCTGAACCGGATGTAATAATGTTAGGACAGACAGTTCCGCTTTCTGCTTCGATAAGTTTGTTGGGTGTTAAAATGGACACTTATATGTCTTGGCACAACCATGTTGCTGGAATTGCAAGGGCTGCTTCTCAATAGCTTGGAACACTATTCTGAACCAGAAAACTGTACACACCTCAGCAACTTTTGATGCTTTATAAAGCTCAGATTAGACCTTCTCTGAGTATTGCTCTCATGTATGAAGCTCCGCCCCTAAACATATCCTGAAGGTGCTGGATTCAATCCAGAAAAGAGTCATCCGCCTGTTCGGAGACGCAAACATAACTTGCAACCTTGATAGTCTAGAACATCGAAGAAAGGTTGGAGATAAATTAGAAAGTTACAAAAAATTATTATTGTGGTAGAAAAAACCACATTGCACATTTCAGATTATTATTGATTTGAATCCTTTTTTCATACTCTCAAAATCACTTTTTATACTCTCCACAAATCACTCAATTCCCCACCTCTGAAGGTGGAGATCGCAGATCGCTAAGCATTCTCCAGTGAACGCGAAGAACCCTAAGAATTTACCATGTGAGATGACTGATTTTCAGGTAAGATATTTTTTTCATTGTCCACTCATATATTTATTCATATGCTGCCTTCTCTAAAATTTTTGATATAGCCGGTAGAATGTTTATGAGTCTCAAATCAGTGTAGGATTTTGGCTTGGATATTTTGTTAAGACGAAGTATCACAGATTTGATCCAACTATTTGAATAACATCCTTGTTCTGAATATCTATTGATAATGTAGGTTACCACGGGAGTAAGGAATGGAATGCATAATTTTATCATTTTGACGGATATGTGATCGGAGCCGGTAGCAATAGATTTTATTTTGTTGAAGAAACGATAGAATCATCGTTAGAATAGAATTTGAATGATAAGTTATGAATTTGACATTGAAGTTGATGATTGAGTGACAGCTTGGTTGACAAAATAATGTTGAATTTGAATGAGTGTTGTAGGTAATTGAAAAACCGCCCACTGCCTCAGCCGCCCACTGCCTCAGCTTTGGTGGCAGTGATAAATCGTATCAATATAATATACATTCAATAAAGAAAAAACGATCAAATTCTAGCGAAATGTGTAATCTCATTATGTTATCTGTGTTGCACGATTGTTTATGTTATACTTTATTATCGTCGGAGATAATCCATTCACACCAGACAAATATATAAAATAAATTTATCAATCGATTCACTAGATGCAATTCTGGTGAAATTGTATTATTCCTCAACGAAAAATGAACTGCTTCCTAAATGGATGTCCCTTATTTGTTCTTTGTGTCCTTAGTTCTTGTAGGTGTCATGTAAATAAAGGTAGTAATCATGAAAGAGGAGAAATGGAACTTTATATATTTTTTATCACTTTTATTTGTAACTAACTGCATTTTCAAACTTATACATTGAACGAAAAATGATTGATTACATTATCCCTTATATAACACCACTGTAGGTAATAACAGAGGTACTTAACTTAATTGAGTACCTGAATTTTGTTTACCTGTGACAATTTGCTAATTCAAAACCGGTGAGTAAAATAAATCGATTTGATCATTTAGCAGGTTGCACCCGCAATGTTTATGCTTATGAATTTTTAAGGATTCGAAATAATTGAGTTTCCAACCTTTGTAGCGCAAAATTTCCGTATTTCCGTATCGTTTAGATTCGGGAACTTGTTAAATTCCAAGGAATGGTTCGAAAACGTCGAATCATTTTTACTCAGTCTGAAGGACCTTTCATGTTCAGCATACCGTTTTAAGAAATTTCGACCACATTGTCCCACATAAACACTATTACACTCGGGACACTTAAGCTTGTAAACTCCAGATTTATCCCTCTTGTCCACTTCATTCTTGCTACTAAAAGGGAAATTAGATAGCCTGGCATGTGGTCTGAATGTCATTTCAGCATTGTTCTACCTGAAAAAACCCGCAATTGTCTCTGTTCTTTTTCCAAAATATGTTATACAAGATGGATAAATCTAGAGTTTATAAGCTAAGTGTCCCGAGTGTAATAGTGTTTATGTGGGACAATGTGGTCGAAATTTCTCAAAACGGTATGCCGAACATGAAAGGTCCTTCAGACTAGGTAAAAATGATTCGACGTTTTCGAACCATTCCTTGGAATGCAACCACAAGTTACCGAATCTGAACGATACGGAAATTTTGCACTATTCAAGCAAAGGTTGGAAACTTAGTTATTTGGAATCCTCAAAAATTCATAAGCATAAGAAATGCGGGTGCAATCTGTTAAATAATCAAGTCGGTTTTCAAATTAGTGTACCCACATTGTCGCAGATAAAAATAATTCAGGTACCTTGGATATTACCTAGATTGGTATTATATGCAATCATTCATTTGAAGTTTAATGTAAAAGTTTGAAAATTTCCTTATAGGACGAAACTGCAGTAACTTTATTTATTAATGAACAAAAGTGGTAAAAAACATAAAAAAAATCCATTTCTCATTTTTCATGACGATCTCTTACCACGTAGTAACGGCTACATCCATCAATTTATACACTGAAAATCATTGACTACTTTTTTCAACACCATTTTTCGGAACCGAAAAGGGCAAAAATGTTTTGTCACAATAATGATTGTGACAAAACATTCAAACTTATAGGGTGGTCTATTGAAACAGAACAACAAAATATGCTTCTCAATATTGTCCACAAATCTCAATTTGAGTTTTTCTGAATGATTCTGAGCTTCTTTCATATGATTTTATGTTGCTGCAATTCAAAAAAAATAGCTTTGACAGTTGTCTCAACGAACAGGTGAAAAACAATTATTTTTATTGGAATGAATGAAAACACTTCTGTTAGTTTATTTTTACAAGCGGTTTCGGGTTCTACCCCATTATCAGGTATAAACTAACATTTGGAACCTGAAAACGGGATTACAGATTGAATTTCATATTGGTTGAAAGAAGGAACTCGCACAAGTATTTTGCAGACTTCAACCTGTCTTACAAGAAAGGGTTTTTTTCATCTTGTTGGAGGATTGCTCGCGTTCAGCCTATTCCCAAAAAGGGCAAGAAAAATCTTCCAAATATCTATAGACCAGTCGCTTTGCTATCAGTGATATCAAAAATCATGGAGAAAGTCATGTATTGATTTTCATCAAGTATCGGCCAAGCCAAGAGCTGTTGCCTTTGACCGTGTGTGGCATGAGGGTTTGCTGGCCAAACTTCGGTGCAATGGCTTGTTGGATCATTTCTGTGTATGGCTCTCCAGCTTCCTGAAAGAACGTTCCCTGCAAGTGACTGTCGATGGACATCTCTCGAATACTTTTACCATCAACGCTGGTGTTCCCCAGGGATACATATTGTTTCCAACCCTCTATTTATTGTGCTTGTGTTTTGTCCGTAAAAAAATTGGTCAGGTTATTACACCTTAGTGCTATGAGAAGTCAATAATGTATAATATAAATGACTTCTAACTCGCAAATGTTTTTTGCAGGTACTCTTTTCCTCGTAGAAAATTATTCTTCATTTCAATTGCTTCATCATAGAATAATTTATACTCCAGGCACATCTTAGTTATAGTATTACATTGTGATTGTATTTCCCTTTTCCGATCTTCTATTTCTCCATCATTAGGATATACGTCGATATTGGTTTCATTCGAGATGTTACAGTTTTGTTTGTGGGTGAAAGACTTGTAGAGAAAAACTGATATGAAAAACACTTTGTGGACACATAGTACCCATTTAGTGGTTTTTTATTACAGCAGGAAAATATGAAATTAACATTTTTACAGGCGCTCTCCGATAAACACCGTTCATGTTCTCAACAGGAGTTTGTAGGTAAACTGGAAAATGAGTTTACCTACAAACTCCTTATATAACATTTCAGATTATAAATGTTAGTTCATACTTTAAATCAGTCGTTAAAATTACACAGAAAAACAATTATTCGATTTTCAACTTCACAACTTGAAAAGTAGTCATAGCAGAAATATAATTATTGGGTTTTACAAAGTGTATAGGTTCTTTGATTTAGATACTATAGGAAAAACTGCATCACAACGGTGATGACCTCAAGATACACGGTGAATTGAAAAAATGTTGTTTTAGGCTTGCCATTGTAAGTGAAAAAACTTCAACATCACTTTTTACTGTATATAGTATTGTTTTAAGAATACTGATTGCTTCAAATAGATCAAAATATACAAAAAGTCTCATTGAACTTGACAAAAAGTGTCATTAAACTCGACAAAAAGAATTTCTATTTGCCACAGTATGTTTCGACGAACCTGTATAAATTGAATATTGTGCCACTTGTTTCACATCTAAAATGATGTGTAAGGCCATTTTCCATGTTTTTTTGTTGTTTCATTTTTATAATTCCAATTTTTCAAAAAATTATATAATTTTTAATAAATGCTTTCGGTCAGTAATTGCAGTGGACATGTATAGTAGTTTTAATAGTTTTGGGTAAATTTTCCAACACTGTCGCAATTATCAAGTTCAAATCTAGTGTTGCTACATTATAATGTAGCAATTATGTTTTGGGGTTAAAGTTTTGTTTTATTTTGTACGAATAGGACTTCCTCAAAGATCTGATTCATCATTATGCGGCGAAAAAACTTGCTGAATATTCGGCAAAGAGTGCATCCTTCGGCATTCAGTGGTGCAATCATGATGACTAAAATATCATACAAGAATTCAACTCCAACTCTTCGAGAACAAGACGGATACATTCTAAAAATTTTCTATACGTGTTTCTGCGGTAAAGGACTTAATCACCTAAATAAATAAATGAAATAATACAGCTTAACCCCTCCTAGGTGTGCTCTCGTTATTCAAATCCTCTTATACTTACGGGGATGGGTTGTGGATCACTGAGATGAGGTCTCAACTGTTCAAAAATATCTGGTAAAAAATCAGGTACATCATAAGGATGAGCTTCAATGAACGCACAGAGCCCGAGAATACCAGCATGTTTGAGTCTCATGTTATTATTTGTTCCAATATCCATTTTCTTGACTTTGTTTCTAGCTTTCTGCTTGAAATTGACCTGAAATGAATAAAGAACTGAAACATATGCACTATTTCGTGAATAATAGAACAAATGGGTTATATGAATTTTGGCAAATAAACGCAAATTTTCCGATGAGAATGGACCTTATGTTCTAAAAATGTACGGGAATTCTCTACCCAATTCAAGATATTTGTCTCAAACATATATTTTCTTACCAGTAACTGACTAGGTTCTGGAACGAACTGGCAGTGAAGTAAGCCACTTAAAACCTTGGCGGCTTGTACACGAACTTCATGTTGAATATCTTCCAGTAACTCCAACACAATGGATTGCACCTGAAATTAGTTTGCCAAATCAACAAAGATGTAAAGAAATGAACCCTATTTTACATTGGCGCATCCGAAATTAATTTTATGAACTGTTACAAAGTGTATGTGGTATATAAATCCTTTATTTAGCAAAGAAACTGCTAACTACAATCGAATATAAGACACTACAATGTACTTACAATCGAATATAAGACACTACAATGTGTTGATCAACTAAAATTCATGAAAATGAAACTTTGAATAGAGTGTTATTACAAAAAATAGACGACAGTTACATGAAATATCACAGTTGTTATTCACATAATATATAACACAAAATACAAATATAAAAAATATTCATAACAAAATTAGCTTGAATAGTTACTTGAAAATAATTAAAGTGTGGAGAAATATTGAAACTGTTCACATCTTTAAAATTACATATAAAGTCTCGAGTTCATTCACCCAAAAAGTACATCTTCAACTTTCTTTTGAACAATGTAAGAGAGCTACATTCTTCAATACTTTTTCCAAACCCTTGAAAGCTTCACCCTTATATATTATTACGTCGGTGATAAGTGATTAATCCTTTTATATACCAGAACCATTGGATAATATATAAAATCTTTTACAGACATCCATTGCAGTTCCTTTGGCATGACACTGACTGGTGTATGTCTTCTTGGTGCTTTTTTGCTAACCAAGTTAGCACATCAGGAGATGACTTAAACTTTTAGCAAAACGAATGACGAGACACAGTATTTTTTAGTGCGTGGAAAGTGTTTTCAAAAATTATTTTCCGTCAGAAGATCAATTTCTACCTATCAAAATTTCAAAAATTCGTTGAATTTTCGTAAAGAAATAACTTCTTAATGAAATTCGTATTTATAATAAGGTGTCAAAATAAATTCAAATGATGAAAAATCTAATAAAATGTAAATCTTATTTAAAAAAATATTTTGAATCAGTAATGAAAACAATTGTTTCTTCTGTTTCTCAAAACAAAATAATATTTCAACAACATATCATTCTCTTGTATATTTTTCCCGTTTTCTTTTTTTGGTACTGCGATCTAGCTACGTTCTTTCATTTTACTGTATTGTTATTTATCTCTGTATAAATAAGAGTTTCACTTGATTATGTGAACAACAAAAAATATGTGTCAATACAGTTCCCGGAGAGTCACTCTGCATACCCATCATTTTCTTATCTGATCAAAATTGTGCCTACCTCAAGAACCCAATCTTTCCGAGAATTAATAATAGCCATATTGTAGAACACATAAATAGGCAGAAACTCTGCAATCAGAGCTCTCGCTGACCATGAAGGGCATTTTGCAACTTTTTTTATTACTTCTATAGCCTTTGGAATGTACTTTGGTAATGTGACTGTTTCGGATATTACAACTAATAAGTTTGTTGAAATAGTTGCTAATTCTTCATCTACTTCGTTGTTTTGGAATAATGTTGCAAGGGGTATCAGGTCCAGGAATTCGGGACGAGCTGAATAATTCATCTTTACCATTGTGATCGTCACATATTTAGCCACTGAAAAATTTAAATATGAAAAAGTTACAAAATTCAATGAAATATGAGCAAGTTATTATAAATAAAAACAATGGAGTAAAACATTCTAAGCTTCTACAAAAATAGTAGTTCAAATTTAAAAAATACATAACTTAGTCCGTATCTAAACTGTGAACTTTTGATAACTATAGCCTTTGTGTTAGACAACATATTCTGACTAGTATTTCTTTTATAGTATTTGTTGATTCGAAAGTGGAAAGTAGGCTATGTGTAGGTAAAAATGTTATTCAATGACCAATACTTGTGTTAATTCATAAAAGATTAGCCTACATAAATTTGAGTAAATGTGTCAAAATTTTTTTAATGTTTTGTATTTATTTAGATAGCAAGCCCCCATTTCATGTAAAAATGTTTATATTCATGATGTCCGTGTCGGCCATCCTCACTAACAGTAAGTTGAGCCATTTTGTAATAATTTCATATTATTGTACTAGCATCTTAAAATAATTTTGTAGCTCTTCCTTGAAGATTTGAAAATGGTAATAAATTTTATCGAAATATTGAGTACACTTCTGTATGCTGATCACCCAAAGATCCCTCCCCAAGTTTTGTTCCTAACAAGTCAGCAAAGACTGTCCTCAAGCTTATATA
>WOGR01001488.1:0-19781 GCA_015342045.1 Leptinotarsa lineolata | reverse complement strand
CCATCTGTCCCCTGAAAATATATCACCTGACGGAGAACAGAGATAACACCTTTATGCACGGAAAAACGAAGTTTTCACAAAAATTGAGTTAACACCTCTTTTTACCAAGGGCTTCAATATGAGTTGTAGTTCTTGTAATTCTCAATAATTTTTTTAATTTCCACAATCATAAATGTATGGAATATTTTTCAATAAAATTTTTAAATAGGAACTTCTATTTATTTTATTCATTTGAGATGTTATCCATAGAAATGAAATATAATTTGAGTATTTTCATTAACCCGAGAATACACGCGTGTCGTTCGAAAGGACCGAGAGTTGATAATTTTTGAAATTACTTTCGAAATATAGTGGTGAGGGTACTGGCCTTCCTAGAATGCCCGAGGCGGGTTTTTCACTAGCGACTAGTGTAAAATTGTTCTAGTTTTCATTTGGCAGTGTCGAGATATAGGCCTTTGTTTTTGAAGTTGGTGCCTTTGACCGCGCGCGTGTACTTACATATCGAAGATATTTGTGTTTAATTTTGACAATATCAGATTTTGGTGTGTTGTTTACAGTTGATATTACGGTAAAAGTCCTTTTTATGTCGAAATCATTTTGTTTTTTACATTTTCCTTATTTGCAGAATATGTATTCTTACGAAAAAGAATCCCAGCGCCTTTTAGCACTATGGGCTGGAATAGAAAGTGAAGAGGAAGTAGGTAGATCTCCTGAGGACCTGGAGGACGTTCTGGAGATCAACGATCAAGACTCCAATTCTGAGCAATCGGAAGGAGAAGAGCTAACAGATAATAGTGAATCTCAAGATGTCAGTTTGTATTTTTTGGGAACGGACAGAAAGACACTGTGGAGTGAATTTCTTGTTGGTCCAATCAAAGCGAAGTCTCAAAGTAAAAATAGAGTTACCCAATCGTCCCGACTAACTGGAGAAACCAGAGATGCAAAAACAATTCTGGAAGCTTGGCAGTTATATTTTCCGGATTTTTTCATAAGAGAAATAGTTGAGCACATAAACAAATACATTCATAAACTTAGGACAAATTATACCAAATTAAACTAAACCCAATGCTAGTAACCAAACACTAATTGATACGGCTTTAGAAAATGCTGAAAATTTCACAAATAATGACTTCATAATTGTTTGGCCCAACACAAAAGATCGAAATTTAACAGAGTATATCTCCAAATACTCCTATCATCACAGACCTGTACCGATTCTATAGACAGATATATAACTATACAATATACCAAAAAATTCATCGTTGGTGAAAGATATATTCGTTAAAAAACTTCATAACATTTTCTCCTTTGAATGCAATCATTAATTAGATAGATCAAGTTTTACGCAAGATGGATTTATGAACAACAAAGGTAAACTATTTATAAGTAAGTACGCTCCAATTCATATTGAAAAATTCAAACACGAACATGAGAAATATTCTGAAAAATCTTTCAGCATAATGAAGAATATGTAGTTCAAAGCCCCAGCAATCTACCACATGAATTACATGAAGCAAACCAGAATGTGCTCACTGAAGAACATCGATCTCAGATTGGTGTAATGCAAATTCATTAGCATTTAATGACCAACCAAAAGACCAACATTTTATCCTTCAATTGTACTCTTGTTAACATTCCTTCAGCTGCGAATTCGAATGTAATTGTGAACACGCCATACAACAAGTTTTTTGGGTTAATAATTGATAATAAGTTGAAGTTTGAGGAACACATACTATCACTTAATAAAAAACTTTCATCGGGATGTTATGCAGTGAAATTGGCTCCTAACAAATTGGGAGTGACTGCAGCTAAGGCGGTCTATTTTGCTTTGGTAGAATCACATATAAGATATGGAGTCCCTTTCTGGATTGTATGTACTCAAACTCGACTCGAGTCGACTTTTGTTCTACAGAAAAGGGCACTGAGATTTCTCTGTAGAGGCAGGCGGCGAGATTCTTGTAGGCCTCAGTTTATCACAAACAAAATTTTGTCGCTATATGCTCTTTTTATTTTAGAAACAGTTTGTTTAGTTCATAAACATAGAACAGAACTTCCCTCAATTGTCTCTCGTTATGCCACACGTCAGACCTTAAATCTAAGTCTTCCCATATCTAACTCTGCTTTAATTAAAAATTCGGTATTGTATAATTTTCTCAAGATGTATAATCATCTTCCCAACTACCTGAAATGCGTAGTAAACTTTCGAAAGTCATTGAAAAATTTTCTTATCGACAGGCCCTATTATAGTTTGCAAGAATCTTATGACGATACCTTTTAATCATCATTTTTATGTATTTTTATATATACGTGTACGCATGTTATTTTATTTATTTTGTACATAACATATATTTTTTATATAATATGATATTTGAATTTTATATTTTGTATGATGTGACTATAAATTTTTATTAATCTACCAGCAGTTACATTGAAATTTTGTGTACTCGACTATGTTTTTTTTTCTTCTAAGAAAACAATATTTACCATATCCTTGTCAATAAGATTTTTCTTCAGACAATAAAGCATATTTATTATTATTATTATTATTATTATTAAGTAGGAAAAAATTACGGAAAGAAAGACCTTTTTCTACTTTCCTACCAAAAAGTACAAAAGTAGAAAGAATACCAGGTCAGTTATTAATACCCACAATATAGGAGTAAATATTAATCAGAAGTGGTGAATGCTAAATTGAGATAAAAATTTCAAAGGAGCCTTTTGAAAAATATATACATTTTATTCAAAGTTTCTTCGACATTTCAAATTAATTTGTGGATACACATATTGAAACCTATAACATGTTTGATGGGAAAAATATGAATTTGGGAGCGATTAGTGGTAAATTATTAAAAGTTAAACAAATAGAAAAACTTACTCATCCGATACCAATTATCGAAAAACAATTTGAATGAGTTGGTGTGACATACTTACAATACAAGATCTGTGCCATCTGAGAAAAAAACCTCGTTACTTAAATAATTATGAAAGAGTTTTGAATTAAATTCAGTGATAATTTTTCAACAATTTTGATTTACATAGTTTCTTTAAGTTGTAATCACCTGATGTCAGAATGTTCGTATGGTAAAATATCATATTGTACACATCAATTCTGAGAGGAAGGTAATCAAGAAGACTGGAGTCATCACATTTTTGTTTTTGAAGGATTGTAACATCTTTGTTAATGAAAATAAAAGTAGAAACTAAATGATAGCAATTAATTTATTATACTCAAAATATAGGAGTTAACACTATCATTAGGAATTCAATCCAAACATTTAATGTAATAATTATTTACTCTTCTAAACTTAAAATATATGAAGTAAATGTCCATTCTGCTTCTACTTGAGCTTCTGCTTGAGTTGGATAAATTTATTTTCCGAAAGTTTTGAAATATATTCTTATTTACTATTCAAACATTAGTATTTCGCAATCCAAAAACTGAATTATGCATCTAGAGATTTGAAGTAAATTGTCACATTGCAGCCTACTTACTGCACTCTTTATTAAGGTAAAATTACTTGGTTTTATCTTCTGTGTACCTCAGTCTCAGAGGGTTGCCCCTCTAGAACATCCTAGTGTCTAGACAAATATATAAAATAAAGCAGTGAAATACTTACTGTATCATGTGATGACAATTTCCAAACTCTAAGTTCAGCATCACCACATCCAGTGACTAGGTATTGGTCATTTTTCATCAAAGCCAAAGACCAAACCTATATAGAAAAAATTAAAACGAGATTAAACAAGACATTATGAGCATGTTACGGTTTTGTATAATTTGATTTTTGTGAACCCTGTCACTTATAAAGCAGAATTTTACCTCTGTATGATGCCCTGTCAATGTTTCAAAACAATGATGGGTATCCAGATCCCAAAATTTCACAAAGCCATCTTTAGAAGATGAAATTAAAACTGGCTGTTGACTCATAAATTCTATTTTTGTGATGGGGCCACGATGCTCAGATAACCTACACAAACCAGTTTCTGCAACTGTATCCCATATAATTATGTCAGTGTCCTGAAAAATTGAAAATCTCTCATTAGAAAATCTCACAATTCTTCAAATGATTCTTACCTTGGACCCTGAAGCTAATTTATGACCAAAGGCATCATATATTATGGTTGTAACCTCAGAACGATGTCCCGAAAAAGTGCTAACAATATCCGCAGATTCTAAATCATAGATTTGCACTATTCCATCAGAATATCCTGCAGCTAAATGCCTCTTGTTCGGACTGGCACAGATAGTTGTCACAGCAGCTTTTTCTCCAGGTAATACTTGAGCCTTTTAACATAAAGTATTATTGTTGAAATAATAATAGTAAACTCAATTTTAGATTTAAAGAAGATCTACCTTCTCTCCCAGCCTGAGGTCCCATATTATCACATGTTCACAGGCACCAACAGCAACAAATCTTCCTTCTTGTCCCTCTAAAGTAACGAAAACTGCATTACATGTAGGACTGGCAATTATATTAAAATTCCCAGCAGGAACATATCGCAAATATTGTTTAGTTAAGCCCATTATTCAGCATAAGATTCCCTAGTTTGTAAGAAAGATTTTAGAAAATATTTTCCTGTAAACATAACCCCTCTTTTAGTCAAAACACCAAGCTAAAGATTTATAGGTTATGTCGGTGAAAGTACCTCTCAACCTCACTGGATGCCTGGCTGTCTGCCTTGTCAACTGTCAACCTTGAACAAATTCTTAAATATATGAACAGGGTTGCCAACGGAGAAATTCATAAATGTCTCAGTTTCAAAATATTTTCATTTCAACGAGTACGTTACTTCCAATAAAGCTCTGAAAACTGCTTGGAATCACAAATAAAACACAAACTCAATTTTTCATAGCGTAAAATTGAAAATTTCGAATTTTTGTCCCGAAATTGATATATTATTGATGGGCACTTTTGAAACAGGATGATTGTGTGATTGACAAGTCAATTTTGGTAATTATTTTTGATATGGAAACTGGAAACCATACTCTGTGACCATACATTTTCCAAATTATTGATCCTATAATATTCAGACAGAATATTGAAGTTGCCAATTTTTAACCTCTGATGAATCGTCGGGGAAAGATGAAAATTAGAGGGTCTCCAACATTGAAGAATTTTATGAGCTGACAACAAGATTATCTTCATTATTTTTTACTTTAGTCTGTTATCATCCGCATTCGAAAGAACAAATGAATAGGTGACTGTAGAAGGGGGTGATGACATGAATCGGGTTTTTTTTCGAAATCTCCAATGGAAAGAGGCACATTTTAGTGTAAATAAGGACATCAGTTCCTCATTGAAAGTGTGTTATTTCCATCTATTATATATTTTAAATGCATTGAAGATGGGGACTGGGTCCATTGGACCACGACAAATGAAACTTCAGCTGGAGAAGACGAAAATATTGAATTTAGGAAACAGACTCAACTCGTCTGTCAATGTTGACAACATTGTGAACTCCGCTTAAAATCAATATCGGATTGAAGATTGAAACTGGGTAATGGTCTTAAAAGCCATGCTCAATAAAATGAAATGAAGCCTTCAACGGTAGAATTGAACATTTCTTTTTATTTATCATGAATTTATTATAGTCATCAAAACTATTGGTCCCTGAAGGGGCATAAGCCTATAGCAAAGCCCCTACATTCAAGCTACCTAATTTCATTTTGTACAAAAAGTAATCAATAAACGTTTTCAATTCATTCAAAATAGACCGGCCGTCCCGTCTGGTCAATTTGTCACTTCTTCTCTTGCGGACTTTGTTAGAGAAAGAGAGACTGTGAAAGATGGGATGGAATTTGAAATATGACTTAAATTATTCCTCCTTCCACAATATTTGTCTTTCATTAGCTCACATTTAGGAACAAAAAATAGCTGACTGAAAGTATTCCATCCTTTTCCAATGATCTTCTCAATCTTCTCTTTCTAAAGGTCAGTTCAATCATGCTCAATATTCGTGACCATTGTTGTAACGTCTATGAAATTTAATTCATAATAATATTGTTTACATTTTCTGGATAGTTTTGTCGTTCCTAATCAGGTGTGTTTTTATTTATTATGTAAATTTTTTAAAATAATTTTTTATTTACCTGATTTCATAGAATTTTGCAGATGTCTTTGGAAGAATATGAAATAGTGAGAGTTCTGGGCCAAAACTCACATTCCAGAACTTACAAGACAAAATACAAAAGCAATAATGAACTGTTTGTTTGTAAGGAGGTGAGATTTGATCATTTGGATAATATAGGTAAAGAAAAATTACAAGAGAAAATTCGGACTAGAGTTTGTCAGAGACATCCAAATATTTTGAAATTCCAGAAGCCAATTGAAGGGACTCAATCAGAAACCTTGTATCTTGTTACCAAGTTCTGCAAAAATGGCTCTTTGAAAGATATGATTCAGTTTTGCTTGAAAAACAATAAACGATTAACAGAAGAGTTTCTCTGCAAGATTTTGTATCAAGTGGTCTTTGCTATTAAAACTATTGATAATTTTGCTGGCAAACTCCAATCAAAAGAAATATTTTTTGATGAAGGGTTTAATGTGCAGTTATATAATTTTGAACTAGAGTCTGATAATGATGCACCTGAATATAAAATGTCCAGGTTAGGTGCACTTCTTTTCAATTCGTGTACTCTGGAAGAGGACACGAGTGATTTTGAAAAGAAACTGAAGAATCTGAGTAAATTCTATTCAAAAAATCTGTTGCTGTTGATATGTAGTATGGTGAAAGATAATGGAAACTTGAGGGAAAATATTGATAAAATATTATGTCATCCAACAGTATTATTAAATTCAGCTCAGTGGAGTGAAACTCAATGCTTTATGGAAATTAATGAAATCGAGACTACTTTAGACACAAATGAGGAACATGAAAGTTCATATTCGTCAAAGATTAAGAGACTCAGAAGTAAAGAAATAGCTCTCAAAATGCGAGAACAAAATCTGAATGAGTGGGAATACAGACTTGCCAACAGAGAGAAAAAGATTGCTTCAATGGAAAGAACAGTGAAAGAAAAGCTCCAGCAAGCTGAATTATATTTGAAACGCTGTCGTGAGAATAAGTCTAACTACAGCTCTGAAACCTCTAAGCATTCAGATAAAAATGGCAGTAACATAAACTGTGACCAAAATTTGGATTCAACTTACGTAAGTGTTGGGGAATCTGTTATACTACCTACAAGTAAAAAACTGAATGTTAATGAAATTGTCAAGCCTACACCATTCACCAGGACATTGTCTGAGAGGAGGATTCGTTTCAAAGGTCACAGTCCTCTAAAAGATATTGATTTCAATAAAAGGAAGAGTTTCAAACAGTTGAAAAAAATAAAAGAGTCAAAATTGGATTGGATAACATGTTCAGAAGATAATGATAGATCAAGTGTGGAAAATGATGTGAAGTCGCTCAACAGGAAATGTAAAGAACTATTCCCGAAGCACTGTACTACTTATGAGAATGATTATAGATCAATAATGTATGAGGAAGATTGCGAGCCAATTAAATGGACTGAAGAGAATAAAAAATATGCATTTAGGTTACTTAGAATGATGAATAATGAAAAAGAAAATAGTTGTGAAGTGAAACAGACCTACTTATGACAAAATACGTCATACATTTGTATCGAAGTAACTTTACTCCGTCCAATTTGATTTTATTCTTTAACAAAACTTTAGATATATATTTTTGGTAATTTCAATTATATTTGAAATGAACACTAAACAGAGGCTATTGAATCAATAGGTACAAATTCTATGTTTATATTATCGTTTTATTATTTAACTCTTTCAGGATCCCACCAATTTTAATAGGTCATGCCAACCCTACACGTTTGCATGTTCATCTGGCTTCGGTTCTGGAATGAAAATCTGCATAACAATACGATTTATAGTTATTTCTCAGATGAAAGTTATATACTTTGATTAAGAAAATTGTGAGTTAGTTAAAACATATTCATTCTTCAAAAAATTGAATTTCTTCAGTCAAATTCAGTCAGAGGTGTATTTCCGCTTCCCAACCCTCAACTTTAATTGAAAATAAATTTAATTCTATTCAGAAGGAATTTTCCACAATTGACCTTGATAGAATCTGCGCGTCGATTCTATGGTAAGAAGCATAAAATTATTCAAGTGAAGACTGAAAACATTGACTCAACTATTCCTTTAATAGAACTGCAATAGTCCAAAGTTCACGCTGGACAAGTTGAAGAATGGTTTAGTAGAAATTATCATATCTCTCTCTTGTAGATTGCTTAGAGGAATTGTTAGGGCTTGTTGATCTTTCTCAGTTTGCATGAACTTATAAACATCATAAATAATTTCTTGACCTTGACTGTTCTTGGAACTGCTCATGTTTGTAGACTGGAATCTATTACAAGACATTAAACAAACTATTTTCATATACTCCTTGAGTTTAAGTAACGCTTTATTGTGAGATTTTCACTAGACAGTTTACAAAATTACAAACAACTGCAACACATGTTTTCCTATACAATGGCAAGTTTTTTTTAATACTGACTAAATTCTACTCGATTTGTGTTTTATATAATAACAGTTTGGCTCATATTAACTTCTATGTATGTAATGACTAATAATTTTATTTTACCTGAGTTGAGGTAAAAAATAATTGAAATTTTTAAATGTAATGAAAGAAAATTTCAATAACTTATTAAACGGACATTTTGTGCTTTATACAATAACAATTTGTACCATATGCATCAAACTCCTCGAGTTTTTTAACGTTCAATACAAATATTTCAGTAACTGAATACAAGGCTTTGATCCCTTCAGTTTATTTTGTGTTATGCTGACACTATGAAGGGCTTATGATAAAAATGTCGGTACCATCAGAAACAACCCAAAATTTACCAATAATACAGGACTTTGAAAGATGATGGAATCGGAAATCACTAATATCTTGAAATAGGTAATAATAGAATTGGAAAGCTTAGAAACTTACAATTACTAAATGATGGATTTCAATAATCTATTCCAATTAAGAAATTGTATAGACTATTCAGAAAATGTCTTCTGTTCTCTAGAGAATATTTATACTAAATAAAAATAGTTCCCTACAAAGAACAATATATTTGAAAGAAAAATGTGCGTGTTTTTTACTGTTGATAAAAATATGAGCGATTGGAAACAATTTTTAAACAACCATTTGTAATATAAGAAAACGTTTGTAGAATTTTTTCTGTAACTGATAATAATAATTATTCATCTAAACTACTCACCTTGTAGATAGAAAACAAGTCCAACTGACTACTTCACTAAAAGATGCATTACCAACTTTTTGAACAAAACTAAAACAAACACTTGAATCGAATTTAGCTTCTCAACAAAGTTAAATCGAAAATAATATGTGACTGTACTATAACTTGGATCCGTATATACGTGCAGTAGGTCGATCTTCAACTGACCACCACCACAATCTAGAAACTCTAGTGCATTATACATGTTAACTCAGATAACTATAAGCATAAGTCAAACATTTATTGTATGTGAGTTGAGAATTTCAAGAAACGGTACACACCTCATACTGATACATATGCTTTTGTGTCATGTTCTTTGCGCGCTCGTTTGATGTCATGATATACGGAAAAGAGAAACGACAAACCAGTGAATATTTTGAATAGACTCTTCGATCCCTACATGTATCTCTATTAATATGAATTTCGACGTCTTCTGTCTGACATACTTGAAATATTTTTGCGAGTTTCTCTGGCATCCATCCTGAAAGGGTTAATAATTCGAACTTAATTAGTCTGCTGAATAAGATGATAATTATTTATAGTATACTTCAGTGGGTCAGTATTATGATAGATTACAGGGCAGCAGGTTTTCAGTATAACTTTTTAGGATATATATGTTATACAGGGTATATAATATTTCCATATAAGAATTTTAATATATTTCGCTATGTATTGAGGTTACAGTGATAACCTTAAAATAATACCTTATATTTTTCCGATGTTATAATTTTAACATACTGTTGGGTTATTTCAAAAGTTTTGTCTGTTTTAATGTCATGTATTTTTGTAGCCCCACATCTCAATAAATATTCATTCAATTACGTCGTGATATATACTGATGAAAGAGAATTTTGTACTCTATACATTGATGTTCATTTTTTCCTAATTTAATCTTTTGCCTCTTCAGCTTATTTACATGATGTTGAGCGGTTTCCACCAAAGTGGACTGACACTAAGTGGGAAACATCTGTATCTCGAAAACCCACTCACACGGGACAGTATCTGAACCACGAATCCAACCACAATCAATCGAATGAAAGAGGAATCATCAAGACTCTAGTAGACCGTGCTTTCGAGCTCTATAATATGAAGAAAGGTCTGGAGGCATCATCACCCAGGCACTTCCCAAGAGAAAAAACGTGCCAAGAAACCCCATGGTTACTGTATGGTAGCCAACGGCTGGTGTGTTTCACTATAACTCTCTGCAACCGGGCCAAACCATCAGCAGATTCCTATTGTGAGGATATCGACGAAATGTCCCGAAAATTGCGTCAGAAACCGGAACTGGTCAACAGGTCCGATTCTGCTTCACAACAATGCCTGTTTGCTTGTTTCACAAATCACCGTCCGAAAATTAAACGAATTGAGCGTTGAAGTTCTGCCTCGCCCACTATACTCCCCAGACCTCTCGCTAATCGACTACTGTCTTTTCAAGCACATCGATAACTTTCTCACCGGCTGAACTTTCGCCAATCAGGACCAGGCAAAAACGGCCTTCGTCGACTTCATTGAACCCCGAGCATACAATTTTAATGCTGGCGTAATTTATCGTTTGTGTTTCGTTGGCAAAAGCGCACTGATTCGAATAGCGCCTATTTCGATTAAATTGAATAAGTATTCACTGAGATATTGCAGTTTGAAGTAGAATCATAAAAACGGACGAAACTGATGAAACAACCTAATATATATACAAATTAACGAAATGATTGATTATTTTTAGTTGTCATAAATTCATGTACATGTATAATAATTCCAGTTTACCTTTTACCAGATACTACATATTTTTGTGCCATTTTGAGTACCATATGTGAGAATTGAATACTATATGTTATATTAGATTGATTTGTGATTTTTTCTGCAATATAACTTTTACAACTTTTTTTAGTTTCTTGTTTCATTCTATTGTAATTTTTCGGGATTATTATACCTTAGTTCGTTTCAATAAGTGGAAAGACCACTCATGTCGGCGAAACATTGGGAAACACTCAAATGAACGATAGTCAATCCTGCTGAAAGGAAAAACAATGGAACTTGACCAAGAAACCCACACTTAATTTATTGTTTTCCTAGCGTGGAGTTATAGACTATTGTAGTCGATGGGACGAGGTTACGGAATTATACGCATATTCACAATATAATGATATATTAACATCTCTTCTATTTTGAATCACGAACGATAATAAATTCATACCACATTTTCTATCCTATAACATAACGTAATCGGCACTGTCCCAGTCATCCCAGTGACTAATGCTTAGATAAGTCACGCTGCTCCGTCACTATTTCCATAAGCGGGTACTCCACTATATTGAGTCAAGTTTTTCCATTCTCTCATTACTACAACCTATGAAGTCTTTTGTACACTTCGAATACAAACTCTTGTAACGTTGAGTGGAATTTGACAATCAATAGAAATATTTTGTTTTCAACTCAAGATTTTATTCCGAGTGCACTACCATGTATCATATTTTACCAGTTGAAATGTGTGCTCGTCCATAATTAAAAAAAAGCCAAGCAAATGACTTGAAAGTATAATTTTTTAAATTTATACCACAGGTTACTTGCTGAAAAAACTGTGAAAACTTTCAACTTTTTCATTTTTTTTCTACAGTGATCTTGTTTGATGAATATACAGGAATACAAAAAGATAGAAAAAATTTGGACAATCTCCATCAACATATAGAAAGTAGGTAGGGATCTTTCAAGGAAGAAAGAAAACGTTAAATATATCAATAAAAACTTTTGATAAAGATTTAGAATATACAGTTTTTTTTTTCGGGAAAAACTGAAAAAAAATCATTCCAAAACAAGTACTTTTAATCATAAAAATGAAAATATTATCTCTTCAACAAATAAAAGATGAAAAATTGAATTTTCAGGATAGCTTTAAGATCCCAAGTTGACAAGAGATATACCTCATTTGGGAAACATTTTGGTTAGGAAGCTATGAAATTTTATGAATCACAAAAAAATTACATTGGCATTGAAAAAAATTTATCGAAATTCGCTTCCTTCAAGTATGAAAGTATGTTGTCATTTATGAGATTTTGACTATGAATCGGTAGAATTTGAAACAGTATGTTTCAAATATATTGGTATTGGGTGAAAGATTTTTTCATTACCTTCCATGAATTAGAGATTGAACAAAATACGCGCGTGGATTTTGATTCTAGTTTCATCTGTCAACATGTGTACAAAATTGGTTCAATCTCAGTTCTCGCGTCAAAAGTTTATGACAAAGCAAAAGCGAATCCGTAAAAGCATCAGGATTTCTGTGTATTTTGGTTCATACGTATCTTTATTGTGCTATATGGCTTTTGATATGAATTGTACTAAAAGAGCCTGCATTTGATTTTTGGAAACTATGGTCCACAATTTCAACAACTATCAAATGAAATTCCATTCCCGTTTCTGCACATTTCAGGCGTTTTTTTTATATCAATATGATCATTCCCATTCAGGAAAGGACTCCTAGCTGACAAAATAATTTGTGAATATATTTTCTGACTTGTCTTTGTCATACTTGGAATTATTGAACTGATGGATTTATAAAAAGTATTTGAACCTATAACACCTGACTTGAGCAACCTCTGTGTAATATGCTGTAATATCCTCAAAAAATGATTGAACTGTTCTGGGTTATTACTATATTCTAGCAACCTGGTGTTTACCTGTTCTAACTAGTTCAAGCTAAATGATGGCTCGATGAGTAGAATTTCGAAACGAGAGTAGCAGGACTTTAAACTGAGTCTCCGTAACTTTCATAATGAGTAATCCCTTGTTGAAGTGGCGTTGTAGCGAATTGGAGTTATGTTCCATAACTGATCTATCCGTTGATAAACCCCTCATCATGAAGATATTCAGTGATAATTCTTGAATTATTCTAGTAAAACTCACTGGAAGTTTATCAGTATGTCTGTTATGAAATTCTCTGGCAGATTCTCTTGCCGATAGAGCATTATCTCCGACAAGGCGCACAAGTTTAATTTTATCTCGCACACTCAGTTCTCGCATGATAAATCACTAATTCCTACCGCATTACAAAATATCTTTCCAATTCAGTTGGTGTTCTGACAATGGTATGGAACTTAATACACGTAAATGCCATTCTATAATTTTTAGCCGTAAACGTATCCCCTTAACATTCTCTTATACTATAGGTAAATCACGTTCCTCTCTGTAATGTTAAAGAAATAAAAGAGTTGGGTTTACTTCTGGACAGCTCACTTTCTTTTCAGCCCCACATGTCAGCCACTGTTGATAAGTCTCTCAAAATGCCAGGCTTCCTAAGAAGATGCACCTCGGATTTTACTGATATCAAACGCTTAAAATTCTGTACTGCTCTCTGGTAAGATCTCATCTTGAATACGTTATCTTCTGTATGGAACCCTTCATATACAAGCCATATCCATATATCAGAACAAGTTCAAAGAAAATTCCTAAGATTGGTCACGTTTAAATCCAGAATTACTTCTGAGAACTACATATATAACTATCCAAGTTAATATTTTCATTCTCAGGAAACAACTAACACTTAACAAATATAAACCTGCTGAAACTGAAGACAAGAAGTGTTATTTTGTAATGGAGAAAAACAACATTGAAGAATTACGATTAATGGACATCAGTGATGCTGCAAGATCATACAACTACCAGCACTTTTGCATGTCCTTAAGTCGATGACGAGCGGAAATGAAGTTATTGAATTGAATAATATTTGCAATTGAAATTCTGTCTTCATTTTGTGCAGTTGATTGATGAAAATGAGAGTAAAAAATCTAATGAGAGTTGTAAGTTTCCAAACATTACCTTTCGTAGACATCGGTCTGAAAAAGATGATTTCTTGCAATGTGTTGGAATCTTTTGGAACAACTTGGAATGCCACAACTTTTGTGGAGGAATTAAATTCAACATAGTGAGAATATAATGTGAGGAGAATTTGACATGTTATGAACCCAACTTAACCCAGGGATTCCTATACATATGTTATGTTTGCTAAAATTTTATTCCAGATTGAATCACTCGTCGAAAGTTACTGGCTTTCTCTGACGGGAATTACTAAATTTGGAGTTGAATCAGTGCCAATAAAATACAAGACTAGAATTGTAATCTCTGGCATATAATAATTTCAGAACTTCAATACCCTTTACGAAGTGAAGTTCAAGCTTCCCCAGAATTTTTCCACTAATCTGAAGATATTGGTTTATTTAAGGATGAACACTCCTTAGTATACAAAATTTTGATTTTCGTGCTATTCTCAGAAACAATCAAAAGTTGACAAAACCATGTTTAGGCATAAGATAAACAAAGTGTTGAAGACAAAGTAAGCTTATCCATTTGAGACAAACTACTTTATTTAATATTTCTATTCACAATTCAAATTAGATGTAACTATGTGACTACGGCCATGTGGGCTTCTCTCCTTCTTTCAGAATCCTTCCATACAGAGCGCTTTTATCCCGAAAGAGAACTAGTCTTTCAGTTTCTTTCTTATCCAAATACCATCCTATGCAATACCCTATTACAGGAAAGGCTGCTAAAGCAATTCCTTTAGGAACAATTGATAGCATTTTCGTTTCTTTTCAGTGATGCTTTGTAAAGTTGAGTCCGCGTATAATCAGCGCAGATGCTGCTCACTACGAAGATTGGTGTAAAGGTAACCAGACAATACCTTCGAAATAAACGGCCGACTGATATGGCCATCTGAAAAATGAAAATTAAATTTCCTAATGTTTCAATGCTTGTAATTCTACTTACAAAACGATTCTTTAAACTAAATTTTTCACTTAAATTTTGTGAAAAGAAATTTAAAGGGTTACCTAATACTTTATTTTTTCAAGTCTGACTTATAAATTCTACTTCTTATTATCTACTAGTTCAGTGACATGACAATATGGAACTTATGATCCATGTTTTGGCATCTATGTCACTCATACACGTCAAGTAACGACATCACATATCAACACTAATCGTTGATCACACATCACGTTGTTTTACGTATTGCAAATTTTCGATGTGCATACAAGCAGTTATACAATTTTTTGTCTAACAGGGTTTTGCATTCCGAGTGCTTCCAGTGAATGTGTATGGAAATTCCATTATTTGGCAACACAAACATGGGCGTTAAATGAATGCCCATAGGATGTCCGTGAACATTTCAATTATGAATATTTTTTAAAATTCATCTTTTCTTATTGCTCTACCAACCTCAGAGTAATAATTTGTATTATAACTCTGAGCTGCCAACCTTCTATATTCTACTCCCCTATTTGTGTTTCAACTACGCCAGCGTCATCTATGAATGAACCCCATCGCCATAGAATTATTTGTCCATAAGATCGACAGACTATTAATATTTAGACAATGCTTCTATTTTCATATATAGGGTTAGTCTATATACAAAGCTTCTATAACTTTTGTTAAGCAGCAATTATCATTGTCGAACCCTCAAAATCTCACAAATAGGTGAATTGTCATCAATCTAATGAATAAGGCATCTTTTTCCTCACAGATGACTCTGTGAATATATGTCCACTTTCCCTTTTGACAAATCAGCTGATTATCCATCAGGAAGACTTTGAATTGATGAGGTTATGTATAAAGAAAGACGGGATTATGGGATTCGTTGACGTACTGAATAAAGATGTTAGTAGTGTAGAAAATGGCAGATGTAGGATTAACAAAAGTTGACTGTTTAGAGATTAAAACACGTAGCATAGAACAGACTTTGCTCCCTCTTGTTAAACAGGTAACACTGCCTACTAGCTGTTTGGTAGAAAGCAATGTTTTCTGTTATAATTTGCATGCTTAGAATATTTTGTTTCTGTGAAAAATGGGTGTGCTTATTAGATTTACTTTTACAACTGTAATTTTTGTTTGTTTGAATGATTTCAACTGGAAGCTGAAAATTGGGGAAATGATGTAAGATTATTACCTATCATTTTTGAATGGCAACAAAAAACTCCACAATCAAAAACATTTGATTGGCGTGTGTCTGATAACCTCACAAAATAATTACAGTAGTCCAGGTATTATGTTTGTTTCATTTTTCATTTTAGAAAGAAAAATTACATAGAGTGAGCCACCAGGTCAGGTGAAATGTATTTTTGATTATTTTTAATTACATAACTGCATAGGTCACTCGTGGTTATGATTTAAAATTATTTTTACACATAGTACTGAAAAGTACATTTTTGAATTGTTTACCTGTAATTGCTCACCTCTTCATTATTAAAATTTTGATGTAGGGAGAATTATAAAATTAAGGTTTTCTGTATGAAAATGAGAATGAATCTACCGCTGTGAAATTAAAGATATCATAGTTGCAATTTTTATCAAGCAGCCAAAACATCAGAGGCGCCGGAAATTACTAAAAATTGGATTATAATATGAATGAAATTGTACCAAAACAATCAAAAGGTCAAGAGAAGATTGATCCCGAAATAGAATTATACCATAATTGAATTTTAAAATTATGTTTATGTCCGTTAAAATGTTTAGCTAAGTTCACATTCAGTATAGATACTTCGTATAGACTGACGAACAATATTTTAAGAGAAAATTCATTTGGAGGCCGCCTGAGGGTGGTCTATATTTCAAAGAAATTTTCAAAAATTTGTCCATGAGTAAATTTTCGAAAATGTTTCGCCAAATTCAGATTTCGTATAGATACTTTAAATAGATCAAGAAACAATATTAGTCCAGTCATCTTAGTAAGTTCACCTTTGAGATACTCGCCTATAAACTCGTATGAACTTGTAAGTATTTTGAAATCTTAAAAGTTGTCTCAAAACCTACATATGTTAGGGTGTACGCGACTAATAAAATCTAAGGTCAATGGTCACAAAAATCGATTTTTTTGCAAATATTTGCAAAGGTTAAAACAATTTTTTATACGTTTAAGGTCAACCAAGGCAAAGGCAAAAAACGTTTATTTTTTATTGGGTTACAATTTTGATCAAGTCTGGGTATTCTATCCTTAATGTTAGTATCACGAATACATTATATTTACATATTTACTCACTCTGATAGGTGACGAATAGAAATCGGGGAATGCGGGTATGGTTATCTTCGTCGTGTCATCAATGTTTAGTTCAGGAACTGATCACGATTTGAGTGCTGAAATTCGATATTGGTGCAGTTATAATTACTAATATTTTGGTTATCTGTTTAAAATGTGGCGTCCGTGGACAAGTACTAAGAGTAATAACGAGTGTGATAACAACGCGGATTTTTCCAGTGTAGTGATTTCAATAGGGATAGTGAACAATGCGAAAAAGGGAATCCAGTGAATAAGATTCTGATGCATTTGAATATTGAAACACAATGTATATAAAGATCTACATCTCAAGTAGTAGTTAGCTTCCTAGCTATATTATTAAAGAGGAGTTGTTGGAAGGTAGGTTGCACTATATCGTTTACTTGAATTATATCTCGTAATTCTACAGAAAAATCCCAACATTGTGTTGTCATGGAACATAAATAACGTCAGTTTTTTGTGTTCGCGAGTTCGCTTTAATAACGACCATGGAAGAAATTTAGGAACAAAATCAAATTTCTTCAGAAATATTGGGAGAATCATGCGCAGTGAGTGTTGATTTACTGCCGAAAATAACTCAGGAGCGATATCAAAAAGAATGTGAAAATTTTGAAGAGTGGCGTAACAGCAAGAATGTAAAGGTGGTTTTTATTGTAAGCAGAAAAAGCAAATGCGCCACTGGAATCAATCAAGTCGCCCCGGAGCGCCAATTGATTTTTTTGTTGTTTCATAATTTCTGTTACTTTTTGAATTTTGAATTACTACTAATACATATAAGTACGGGATTACGAAAATATTTTTCTGAGAACAGAGGCCAACTTTAGTTTCATATATTTTTTTGTCGTTTCCAGCCGTCAAAAAATGTCAGTCTGTCCTTTAGTTTTTTTTTACTGTTACTTCTTAATAAAAATAATCTCTTTCGAAAACGGAGCAATATTTTTTTGTCTGGATTATAAAAATTATTCAGTTGGCTTTCGGCACATCTTGTCAAATGTTTTTTGCAATTTACAACAAAACAAGCGATTTCGACTGGGTAACGCTCATTCGCAAAAGATGGATTGAAAGAGTCCTGGATTATAATATCTGAAGCTGTATCATTGCAGAGAATAAATTAGGTCGAACAGTTTTCAGCAAATTTTGACTAAGATTTTTTTCTTCGAAAAATATTAGTGAACTTCTCAATATTTGAAGAATGCGATGAAATCAATTTGAAATTTATTCATTTCTTTTCTATGACATCCTTGCTTTTGATATATTTCAGCATTATAATAGAATAAAGTATCAGAATGGAAATGGCCGATATTTGATGAAAAGCCCTATCAAAACTCACTAATACAGTTCAATGTGAAATTTTCGCTATAGAAGGTTTACAAAACCGCGACACGTTTTTCGCTATATTGCTTGCTATTAATGATAATGATTTCAAATTTTCATAAAATATAATTTATTTCCAATATGCATTTTTTCACTACAACATTATAGCTTCCTCAGGTGGACTGGTTGCTTGCTTGAGGATTTGTAAAACTTTTATGGCGAAAATCTCATAGTACTCTGTATTAGTAAGGTGAATAGACCTCATCAAAATTTCTCAAACAATTTTTTTTCAAAAATATTATTCAGCACCTTTTCTAAAATAATTGAAGAATGTGATGGCTTCTTTTAAAATGCATTTATTTTATTTCTTTCTTTCAAATATTTCAAGTAAACGCTCCTTCATTAAAATGATATCTTGTTCTCCGAAATTTATAATGGAAAACGGCGCTGTCCTAATATTTTCATGCGCTTTGTTATACCCCACTGAATTTATGTTCTAAACAAAGAACCGCGAAGTTTGCGGATGCTCTTGATAGGATTCAGGCAAAATACAGCCGAGTTTTCAGCCTCTTGCTAATAGAAACTTTTTGAATGGCACCGCTGCGGTGGCGATTTATGACAATTTATTTCCTACTTTTTAATTCAAAAATATACGTTTTGAATATTGGTAACATATTTTGAGGTACAGTGGAAATAGTTTTATTTCCTGTTCAGATAGACGAGGTCAGTTTAAAACTTATGCATGATTATTTTGTCCACATATTCCTTGTAGAAATACAACACAAACACACCTTCCACACACCAGAATTGTAACACTCCTTTAGACGGGAGTTTTACCAACCAATTTGGTACCTAACAGTATGAAACCCCACGTCAATTTTCAGTCACTCATCAATGATTTCCTAAGCAAATTAGCGAGAAATTTCACGGAAATTCTCGACTTTCCAATTCATCCAAAAATCTAGTGTCGTGTACCGGTCTCCACAGTTTTAAGCAATACTCACTTATTTCATGGCCATTCTGTAAAGTAGAGGTTCTCAAACTTATTTTGTCTACCGCCCACTTCGAGAATTGATTATTTTCTAGCGTCCCCCAATTTTTTTTTACTTTACTACATCTTAAGAATCACAATCGCAGTCATTATTTTAATAATTAAATTATGTGTGTCATGTGAAA
>WOGR01001487.1:0-19782 GCA_015342045.1 Leptinotarsa lineolata | reverse complement strand
AAGTTTTTGAATATTCCAACTGGGGCATCCCCCGTGTGAAAGTGGAGCGTTTACATATGAAAATTACCTTTTCATCACTGTTTCTCCTTACCGTTTCATTTTGTAGATGTCCAATAAGAAAGGATTTTCGAATATTACAACTAAGGCATTAGCCGCGGGGAAAATGTCGCGTTCATAAAATAAAGTTACTTTTTTATCAGTTTCTCCGTACCGCTATATTTTCGGAGGCTGACATTTTGTGTATAAGTTCGTTTTATGTTCCAGATGTGTCATAAAAAGGGATTTTCAAATATTCCAAGTAAGACGCCAGCCTTCATCTTATCTGTCCATAATGTGATCAATATGGCCCATTACAGCTTGTTATTTGAATGAATATCTTTTAGAAACCCCTAAAGTCGGCCTTGTTAAGCCTAGACAAGTATTTTCCGAAGAACGAGAAATCAAAATGTCATCATATGCCTGTAAATGCTTAGAAATATATTTTGGGTTGCTACCTATGGAAGTCAGCAAACTAGTTCATGAATGCGCTGTGCATCTTAATGCCAAAAATATTTCCCCTTCTTGGCAAAAAAATAACCTGGTGGGTCCCGACTGGTTCCAAAATTTTATGGGCAGAAATCCTAATTTGTCTTCAAGGACATCGAAAGCGACGTCTCTAAGTCTGGCAACATCTTTCAATAAGACTAATGTTGATGCTTTCGTTGAAATATATCAAGGACTTCTCTCCAAAAATACGAGTTTAGCGCTTCTAGAATATGGAAAATTGATGAAACCGGGGTCACAACAAACCAAAAGCCAAAAAGCCAGAAACAGAATTTGTAGTTTTCATGGATCATTTTATCAAACACGCAAAACCCACCAAGGAAGAACCAGTTTTATTACTTCTCGATAATCAAAGCTCACATGTGAATATTGCAGTTGTTCAAAAGTCTAAATACAAAAATGTTATTATGTTGTCATTTCCCCCTCACTGCTCTCACAACTTGCAACCTTTAGATGTAGGAGTCTATGGCTCTTTTAGAAACTACGTTAATAGAGAACAGACAGCATGGATGCATAATAATGCAGGAAAAACAATGACTACATATGACATCCCAGGGATAATAAAGGAGTCATTGCCGCTCGCCTCAAATCCAGCAAATATTATGAGTGGGTTTAAAGCTTCCGTAATATGGCCTTTGAATGCTGATATTTTTCAAGACAGTGAATATGCGCCCTCTTATGTCACTGACCGTTCAGATCCTATTGAAAAGCCAGAAAACGTTATAAATGAGATAGAAAATTTGACGTTGGATCTAGAAAATCCGGAACTATTAAATTCTGCACCTGATTTGGACATGAGTACTAGGGAAATTATAAACCACATAGAAACTGCGAATGAACGATCTCCGAACTGTTCAGGTTTACAACAAAAATTTTCACCATCGAAAATTAGATCTTTGCCAAAGGCGCCACCACGGAATACTACAATTAGCAGGTGCAAGAGAAAATCTACTCTTTTGACCGATACCCGTGAATAAAAAGCTTTGCGAATGAAATATGAAAAAAAAAATGAAGAAAAAACAAAAAAAAATGCTGAAGGAAAAGGGAAGGGAAAAGGGAATGGAAAAATAAAGATGAAGTGGAAGAAGTTAAAAAAAGGGTATTGTGTTTAGATTCAGACACTGAAACTGAGGAGTGGATAAAAGATAATTATTAGACTCACAAGAAGTATTTGATTCAATTTTTTGTGATTTTTTTAGTTACCATGTTGATTGAGTACAAGTATTTTGTTATCAATGAAAAAAAAAATTATTCTGCGTCTATTTGTTTTATTTAAGTCTTTTTATTATTGTTACTGCTTGCCCCAATGGATGTTACAACTAACCCCAAGCCAGGGGTAAGTTGTAACACCGGATATTATGAAAAAAGCAGATTGTGAAGTTATTACCTATAATTTTGTAATTTTTTGGTTTCAATTTATAGAGGAAGAATTGAAGTTTTAATCAGAGTTTAATTTTCAGTAATTCAACCGATAGATTTTAAAATTTACAGTTGTTCTGAAAATTGTTACAACAAGCCCCTTGCTCCTCTACCGTGCTGTTATTTATGGCTGGACGATTTGGGTGTCTCTCATTGAATATTCTTTTAATTTGTTTTCCATTCTGGTAATTGTCTCCAGAAACACGTTCAATTTCGATTTTTTGTTCAATCGACAATAATTGAGCCATATAGTTTTGGAAAAAGAACTCAGTTTGTTGATGATGAATCAAAAGTGGCTATTCATGGACAAATATAAATAGCTTACTTCTTCATTTTATGCATGGATTCTGAATTCAAAAATTCAGTTGTTTTGTTTCAATAACTGCATGCCAACTTTTTTAACTGATGACCTGATTTCGAAGAAATTCTAAACGAAAACCTGCTGTATCCAGTGTAGTAGTTTGATTGATGGAAATTTGATGAATGATGATGATGATGAATTGAATATAAGGGATCATTGAATGGCGTATTTTTTCAAATTTTAATTCCTCTTTCAGTTACGACCGCATTTCGGCCTAATTTTCACAGTAACCATTTCCATGGGAATTTAGTGGTGAGATAATAAAATATCGCTAATAATATTTTGAGATTAAAAAATAATGAAAGTTGACCATGAAAACGCAGACTCTTTTATGAAATTTGGTGTTCTGGTAGACTTCAAAAACCATTTTCAATCTGTTGAAAAATAGGCACAGACTGTTATTGAATGATTGGAGATTGGAGCAAACTGTTATCCTGGAGCATCGAAAGAAAGTTGAAAGCTCGTCTCTTCTCTGATTTATACACTGTTACGGTCTGTTCAACTGATTTAGCTCACTATTTCTACAAGAAGCAATATATGTTACAAATACGAGGCAAAATAAAGCTACCAATCGCTTTGAGGTTCATCCTAACACACTTTGAACTTGACCTCTAGAAAATCTTTCATTTGAAGTGTGGCCTTGAAATGAATTTAACAAGACATTTTCTCTGAATGAATATAATGTACCTACAGCGATTCAAATCCAATGTGAATTGCTACTTTCGCTTAGGAACTGCGTTCAGCGCATTCTACGCAGTGCTTGTGTATTTTCAAAAAATTCATGAACAGATTCAACACCTATACTGCGGACGATGCTTCGTTTCACCATGACACGGCCGACGGGAGGCATACGATTCTCTATTCATCTCCGCACTCTGGTCTAAATGGAAAGGTCGTCTATATGGGAAAGACTGTATTTTTTAATTTCATCCGAAAAGCTCTTTGCCGTACTTTTCGCCGTCCTCATCTCTCTATCGCAGCATTATGAATACGAAATCTCCATGCTGACGGCGACGTCTCGATCATAATAATACCGTGAAAAGAGCAGCAGCTTTTGGTCTTTTTCTCCGGCAGTAATTGAATCGGTTTCGAAAAGCAGCAACTAACAAACAACCGACAGCTGCTTTGAGATGCTGCTCGGGATCGGTACGGCTTGTCATTTCCGTTCTATGCTTAGAAATACAAATTGCCCGGATTACTTGTTATTGAATATTAATATAAAACCCCTCGTGACGCGCCTCGTCGTATTTTGTAGTCCGGTAGAAATAGTTTCGAATCCTCTTCTCGTTAATACTGTATGACTGCCTCCTGAAATATTTTACATTTTGAGGCAGTACCATTAAGGGAAAAAAATTTGAAAGCATAGAGGTTTGAAAAACTCAAACTTGGCTTGAAGATTGAATTTGATGAGTAGAAATTGTAACCACCTCTGTGTAAAATGAATCTATGTGAATCCAGAAAGATAAAATAAATATCTTCAATTTTTCACTTATTCTATACAATTATTACTACACTCATCCTATACAATTTCTGTTATTTTGACTCTTTATCACCTTTTTTTATATCGTATTATCAACATTTACACGAAGATACATAATTCCTACATTTTAATACATTATTTTACTAAACCTTCTGACTTACACTCTGTAAACATGTTCAACCTTTCGGAACCCGTACCTCTTTTTCGGACACCAGAACCCGCACTATATCTCTCAGATCATGACATTTTTCATGATGTTATTTATGGATAATAAAACAAATTATAAAATAAAAAACTGAACTGAAACACAAAATACACATTATTTTAATTGTTAGTAGCAGTTTTTGCATACCATGAGTGAGTGTTCTAAACATAAGAATTCCTGACATTTGATACAATATTATTTCGTAAGCCTCCTTTTTTTACAATCTCCACAACTGCTTCGTTTATTCGCCCTGTCGATACTTAGTGTCTCAACTGTATCTTCAATTTGTAGAAGTTCTTTAATTCTATCTCGAATTTGTCTTGGTACATTAATATTTGCAGCACGTATACGTAAATGTTCATCCACGAGCTGAAAAGACAATTTTTCCAAAAACAGTCTTCTTCGTAGATAGTGAGCCTCATCAACATTTCCTTCATATATAATTTGACTGTTAATACTAGCAACATTCAGTAAGGAATAAAAAATAACCATAGGCCATCGTTTTGTATTTCCTGCACAATTATGAGAGGAGCACAACTTGTCCACTACATCCACACCACTTTTGGCTTGGTTATAAAATGTGACAATTTCCGCTTTAGTTTTGTCTCCTGATTCAGAATCTATTGCATCATCATGATGCATACTGGATACTAAAAGTACAGTTTAATTTTTTTTTGGTACATAAGACACTAATGTTGCTTCCTCCCGAAAACCAAACTTTGATGAAAATTGATTCCTCATTTTCCCATTTACAAAAATTGATAGAACTCCATTTTTGTTGGCTATGCCAACTATGGGTAATTTATGGTCTTTTAGAATATTGAAAACCAAAGTGAAACTTGTAAACCAATTGTCTATAGTGATATTTCGTCCTGTTCCATGGATAGAAGAGGATAATCTTTTAACAATTGCATCAGAAGCATTTGAAACATAATATGGGCCCTCAGGTTGTTGCCCAACATAAACCTCCAAAGCTTTCGTATAGAACATTTTCGCATCAACCATTGCAAATATTTCCATCCCGTATTTCTTTGGTTTGGAAGGTATATATTGTTTAAAACTGCAACGTCCCCTAAAGGCCTCCAGCTTCTCATCGATAGTAACATATTCTGATGTGGTATATGATTTTTACAATTTTCATTGAATATTTGAAAGAGCTCTCTAATAGGAGACAGTTTATCAGTTGCTACTCTTTCCGCTCGTGTGTTTTTGTCATCAAATCTAATACAGTTCAATAAAAATTTAAATCTGCTCATAGACATTGTCAACCTGAAGAGTTCAATTCCCGTTCCGTTTGTACTCCATAACTATTTGGTGTTCAACCGGCCACTTTTATTAACACCAGCTAAATAAAGAAGACCAAAAAGAGCCAAAATTTCACTTGTATTGGTCGGCTTTGCATATCTCTCTCTCTCTCTCTCTCTCTCTCGAGATTCAGAAGCTATGAACATATTAGTATTATCGACAATTACTTCAATAATATCATCGCTGAATAAACATTTCCAGCATTCCATATGGCTTGTTTTTCCTTTTGAAATGGCTGTGTTCTCAGGAAGATGGGATACTATATTGTGAGATCTTGTTCTCACATTAGTATTGGAAGGCAGTTTTCGCCACTTTATATTTTCTTTATCTTCAGGAGCCTTGCCCAGATAAAAAGTTTTTCCATACAATCTTTTTCCAAAGTATCATCTCCATCAGATAAATCTTGCTCCAATTCGGAGTTTTCTTCACGACGCTTAAATTCATCAAGATTTTCATGTATATGTCCATCATCACTATCGTCGCATTCAGAAAAAATATCGGCTTCTTTCATAAGGTGTTGTAGGTGACGTTCCTCCTCCTCATAGGATGCCATTTTATCTATTTATTAATTGAAAATCATTATTATTCCTAAATTGTATCGATTTATAAAAACAAAAACCTTACCAAATCCAAAATAATAACCGTTTATTTTACGACCACGAGTTCCCCCATTGTATCTGAGCGATCCCACTAACTTTTCATGCTGAGACTTCAAATGCTATTACGGTATAATGTGTGCACAGGGTACCTAGACCAATTACCGATCATAATCTCTGCAATTCACCGAGAATTCCCGAAGAATGTATTATGGCGATCTCTCAGATCAGTTGCGGGTTCCGAAAGGTTAAATTGGCTTATATGAACATTAGGTCACTATTCACTGGATTTGGTATATTTAAAAACCATGTATTGAGTGAAAATATAGATTTGGTTGGCCTATCGGAGACTTGGCTTACTCCAGAAAGCAACTCAGATGTATTTCTCATTTCAAATTATCATCTAATTCGTTCAGATAGAGGTGGGGGTTCGAGGTTTTATATACGTCGAACTCTTTCTTTCAAGACAATTTTTCAACAACTCACACCTGTTCTTGAACAGTCATGGATATCTTTAAATTTCAAAAATAAAATATATATATAATTGGTTTATTATGTCGTCCTCCAAAATCCAGTCTGATTCGATTTTTGCAAGAACTAGAAACTATAGGATGTAATTAGTAACCTTTTACCAACATGTGACTCACTTATATCCATAGGGATATCAATATCAACTTGCTAGAACGTGACAAGCGCACCAATCTTTTCTTCCAATTACTCAACTCATATGATCTTCAACAATTGATAAACTCGCCTACACGTGTCACACCAACCAACGCTACGCTGATAGATGTCCTAGTGTGTTTTGATCCTGACGATATTACAACACTCGATGTTATTGATTTACAAGGCATTTCCGATCATATGTTGATAAGTTGTTAAATAAAATCCATTTAGAGCGCTTCTCATATAAAATATATTAATTTCAGAGATTTTTCCAAATTCGATGCTATTTCATCTCAGATTTTAATTTAGTTAATTAGGATACCATCTATACTTTGGAGAACGTGGATGAAATGTTAACTTATTTCAACAATAAGTTAATAGCTTTCTTTGATATTCATGCTCCTGTCCGCGTTATTAGAACTACCAAACCACCAGTACCATGGCTAACATATAATATTAATGAAATCATACAAATCAGAGATAAGGTATTGAAGAAATATAAAAGGACAAAACTTTTAATTGATTGGAAATACTATAAAGGTATCAGAAACTACACCACAGCCGCAATACGACTTGAAAAGAAAACATCTAAGTTTTGTCCTCACGAACAAAAACTCAAAAACCAAGTGGAACACAATTAGATCTCTTGAAATTTTAAGAAATGATATACGATCTGAAATTCTTCAGGCACTTAAAAATGCATCAAAAATTAATCAATATTTCCTAAATATCAGTCATGTTGATAAATCTTCCAGTCAATTTTCTCTTCTTGATAAATATGACACTCTTAGAGGAAATCCTCAATTCCGTTTTCCAACTGTTACTTGTCTCCATGTCCAACGCCACTTGAATGGTATCACAAGTAACGCCACGGGATCTGATCATATTTCCACCAAAATGATAACGATATTGAGAAAAAACTTTTAGATCATATAACATTTATCTTGAAGAACTATTCGGTTTCCTATGACTTGGAAAAATGCCCTAGTGATACCCATATCTAAAACTAGTATTCCCACTGACTGAACTACGCCCCATTAGTTTGTTGTCAACATTATCCAAAACATTTGAACGAATTCTTAATGAACAAATCACAGATTATGTTATGTAAAGGAAGCTCAGTGTGGATTCCGTATTCCACTTCTCTCTTGAATATAATTGACGATCTATTTAGAGCAAGTTATAACAATCAGCTAACATGTCTTGCACTACTAAATTTTAGCAAAGCGTTCGATACAATTGATCATAATTTACAATGCAGAAAGCTATGGATTTGCTGAGGATGCTGTCAAACTGATTATACAGAAAGCTATTACACTCTGGATTTGCTGAGGATGCTGCCAAACTGATTAAAGAGTACTTCACAATACGTACCCAGACAGTTATCATTGAAATTTCTATATCTGATGCCAGGCCAGTAACTCATGGAGTTCCACAAGGTTCAATTCTTGGACCCCACTCTATATAGCAGATTTTTATTAAAGTGTGGAAACTTGTACAATCCACCACTATGCTGACGACACGTAAATATGTCACTCAGGCCCTCGGTAACATTGAAAAAGACCTTCAATCCTTATTTGACATATCTGCAGCGCATAACATCAAACTCAATCCATCAACAATGCGGTTTGGTCCCAAGTCAAAGCGTGAGCAAATATGCGATAAATTTTAATTTTCTTTCTTTGTAGGTATTTTATTTTATCCAAGATGAAGATGGTTACTAGAAGGATTTCAGAAACGGTGAAAAATAAAGAATTGGTTCAACGAAAAAAGAATCTAGTATGATGACTTTGAAAAATCTAAACATTCCGAACACTTCCACACATATTGGAGTAATATCGAAAAAGTTTAATTTCGCTTCTTTAGGTTTTTTAGGTTTCAACTTTGCACAATCTGAATATATATTAGTAGAGAATCTAAAGTGTAATGAAGGGCAAAGTTTCTCCCAAAAAGTTACTACATGATAAAAACATCTGAGTAGTATATAAATCAACGTTTAAACATTTACATATGTAGCTTTTTTTAAAATGTCTGAGGTTGCGAAATTCAGCCTCTTTTAACAGACATCGAAAAGATGAAATGCCGAGATAGTCTGAAAAAACATAAACAATCACTTTTCGACATATGAAATTTGCAGCTGTACTTTGGTGATTTGTTTTTGTTTAATTCCATTCCATTACGTGATCACCAGTCTATTTCAAAATATTCTCTGTTATTTCCGATTTTATTGAGTGCTCTTTCTAGAAAATGACGTATCTTTCATCAAATTTATGAAGTTCACTTCTAGATTTATCTAGAAAACTCGCAATTTATTTTTGGTATAACGTTTCGTTGCTCCAAGTCGATGTCTTCATATTAGAATTTTTTTAGTATATGCTGGATATCCATTATCCCTGAATATTTAAGCCAATATATCAATTACTTACTTCATTTTTTTTGAGAATGATCTTCATATAATTATTGCATGCGATAAATTTGGTTCAAAATTGTTCTAAAATTGTTAGTTTCGTTAACCAGCTGATGAACGTCAACCCTCAGAAGTCGAAACTTGGTCGAGCAATGGATTAGCGAGGCCCTACCTTTTAACGTGCGATTACCCAGCACGGTGGCCCGGCGGGGAATCGAACCCCGGTCTTCCGCATGAAAGGCGGATGTGCTAACCTCTACACTACCGTGACCACGTACTATACTAGTACTTGCAGTTGAATGCAATGATGCATATTTTTACTATAATAACATGAATGAAAACACTTTTTTGTCTAATTTTCAAGTAAAACTAACTTACTTGATAATGGGCTAAACCCCGAAACCGGTCGTGAAAATGAATAAACGTAGTGGAAATTAGACAAAAAGTGTTGTCATTCATCTTATTAAAGTGATGATGAATTTCCACAAAATAAACAAGTCATCAATAACACAGATATTTTTACTACATAGAACAAAAACACATTTGTGCCACCCAGATCTTTTTTCCAAGTTCGAAATTTGATAAGAAGGAATGAATATCAAGAAGTGTTTCTTTAGATACCGATGTATTTGCTTTTTTGAATTACCGATATACGCTACGCTTATATTGGGTATAAGCGAAGCGTACCAAATGAAATGAGATTATTTGCTTTCCATATTCACATTCCTATGAAATAATTTATATTTGTGTGCATATATATATCAAGCGGTTCATAAGTTATGCCAAAAACGATGCAAGAAAGACAATCTAATCAATAAAACGCAAGTTTTTCATTGTTGACTAATGATTTAAACAAAATATTCTTCAATAGTGTGTGAGTTTGAAGTCGAAAAGAATATTTCCGTATATTTAATTCACCGTGTGACTTTCCTTCAAAGAACTTTTTCTTTAAATATAGGGTTGTGTGAGATATACCTAACTGTTCAATAGTTATATTATGAGAAAAAAAGGTTTTGTCTTTCTATTTCTCCATCTTTATACAAGAAAATGTGGAAATCTTGCAGAAAAAGAAAGAAATTAAATAATTTCAAAGCGAACTCTACAAAGATGTGTAGATCATGCAGAGAAGTAACTTCCAGACACAAATTGGAAGAGAAAGCTCTCTCGAAACAACTACTTTCATAAAAATATTTCATATAAAACTAGTTTTTTCGGAAGTATTTTTTCTTTCGTTTAATTCAATGTTTATATGAAAGTAGTTTTTTCGAGACAGCTTTGTCTTTGTTTGTGTCCTAAAGTAACTTCTCTGCATGATTCACATATCTTTTCAAAGGGTTCATTTCGAAACTAATTGCTTATTTTCTTTTTTTGGAAGATACCAAATTTTTTATTTTGTATAGAGATGGAGAAGTGGAAAGCCAAAACCTTTCTTTCCCAAAAATTATTCTCTCATAATAATATACCCCTTTCAATGTATATCATAAATAACAGATAACAAAATTTAATATTTCCAGCATAATTCTATCAAAAAAGTTGAGATTCACAACAGATTTCGCTAACTGGGGTATTTTTTTATTATATATCCTAGATGACTACGCGTTCTCAGAAAGTACTCTTCAAGAGAAGTTTACGTTTTCAAGTGAAAAATGAACCCTCTACGACAACAGGAGACGTTCAGGACAGTGGTTGAACACCGATGAGATACCCTGACACTTCCCAAAGTCGAAAACCCACCAAAAGAAAACCATCGTGACTGTATGGTAGACAAATTTTAACATTGTAGTTTCTACTTTGAGAACAACCCGAGCCCTGCGACCGTTACCTCATGTCTTTTGACAGTATCTACCGCAGAAGTAGACGAAACGTTAGGCATGGCCATATACACCCGAAAAATAGCCTTGACACGGATACAGATCATCATTCTTTCCCTCCAGTTTCTGAGAAGTCGTTCTATCTGTGTTGCAGAATATGGGGCAGAAGTTCACAGCTAACATGATTTCCAATTTTTATCAAGAACTTTTATTATCTAGGCTGTCTTAGAAATATGCTTTGAACTGTTCTATATCATCAGGACTTCTGGAGTGTTGTTTTCAAGTTAGATACAGAGCAAATCCATATAATAATGAATTAAGTAATTCTCTCCATAATTGAAAACAAGAGCAAAGTCTTTGTTCGCCTTTTCTTTATCGAGTGTTTATTTACCGGCAAGAATGTTGATTATCCCTAAACTGAAGTCAGACAACCGTTTTCGTTTGTTGTTGTTTAATTTCACTTTCATTAGATGTAGCTAAAATTCAGTAGGTATACCCTAGAAAATGTATTACAAAAGACTTACTGTGTTTTCCGTATCATTTCATGACATCCATTCCAACAGTATTGTTCCCTGTACTGGTTTTTACAGGTCATTTGGTTGATGTTTGCCATATTCCTTTGGACATAATTTGTCATCGTCATAAGAATAACAAGTAAACACTTGTGCGCGATATAAAAAATTATACGGAGTCAGTCAATAATTTTTTGTCCAAATGCTGTGAGGTGAACCACTATCCTGATCATATTTAATTTTTGTAAAGTTCATCAAGATAATCCTTAAAATTATTTTCTTGTATACCGGGTGATTCATTGGGTGTGACGAAGTAAAGATATATTTCCATCATATAACATTTTTCTTTCAGAGATTGAATGATTGGAAAAAGGAATCTGGCCAAGTTGTGGGTGAATGAATCTCTAGAACTGATGATCGGTCCAAGTGAATTTTGGATAGCCCATACAGGTGAGGGGGCTTGCTATGGTACGGTGCCAGCGATTATTTCTTCTTTTCTTGATCTTTGTGTATGATGATACACTTTTCGTTCTATCGATGCAGTGGGATCTGGTGCGATGTTATGATCCTTCTGAAGATTGATCTTATCGTTAAGATTGGTATCATAATAGTTGCATTTCTCTAGATTTCGATGGTGTTTGTTCTTTGTAGGCCATTGAGAGCCTTTCGTTCATAATAGTTGACGTAAGATGTTCGAAGTGGTTCTCGATCCAGCTGTTCTCTGATTTTCCAACTGAATACTTTTGCCTCAATATAAATGAGATTTTGAATTTGATTCTTATTGCTTATTTTTTCGTTGTTTTATATCATTTCATCTCTTTAACTAACTTGTTCGAATATTTCGTCTTGGTATTTTTAATATTTTATTACTTCATCAATTTGTTCATTTTATCTTCTCATCTTTTAACAATTTTTTACAATAGAATTCCAAATCTCAAGGAATCACAAAGTTGACAAAATTTATTTGTAGGAAATTTTCTTTCCTACAATATTAGAAAGGGTGAATTTTTTTCGAGTTTTACAAGATGGCTGCTAAGGAAGGAAGTTGTCATTTCAAGCACTTACTGACCACCCTCAATAACATCAATAATGCAAAACTAGCGAACTCTGTTGAGTAAATCCTTTCTTATGGAGTGTATTTATTAGAATATGCCCAACTCTTGGGCGTCGCATGGCATGTGAGAATGAAGACATTTTCTTACAAAGAAAGTTTCTTGATTGAAAAACTTGTCGATTCTGAGGAAATTAAAAAATGAATCTGTTTGAACACACACTTCAATTTGGTAAATGCAACTAAACTAATGATCAATTCTACGGAATTGCAATTATTCTACAGCATTTTGCGGCTTTTGTATAGGGGCAACTAATTCCTGGAAATTGAAGTTTGCTTGAATCGCTTCATTCTATACGTGCTTGAATGGAATTATCGAAATAATTGGTACGGTTCTATGAGGTTACAATAATTTGTTGAACTGGAGATGATAATGATGATAATAATAAAAATGTTTATTCATAACTGGATTACAGTAAATGATGATAACTTTATACAATGAATAAATATAAACGGATTAGATAGAAATATTTTCGTTGAAATGTATTAAGAAAGTGATATTGCGCAACATAATCTTTTAGATGTTTTATAATGAATAAACAGCTGACCCAGGCATTGCCAGAGTTTGGGACAATTGCCGTTGAACAGTTGTTACTCACATTGCTTTTGAAAGATATAGTTCTCCATACAAATACACTTATACAGAAACCTGTATAATAATTCACACTAAGGAAAGCAATTATCAATAATGTACCCACAATAGTGTGTGCACAATATTCAGGGAAAAACTACAATAGTTGCATCCAGTATAATTGGATGTCGCAGTTATTTTAAAATACTAGGAAGCGAGGGATGAATAGGCGATGTACGGCGAATCAATTTAGATGAAAGAAGTAAGATTCTACTTTTTTTTGAATGAAATTATTGTTTGAGCATTTCTAATCTTGCGATATATATGAATGTAGAGTATATTTGCAAAGTAAGTGGACTTACGTTGAGATATTGTTTTTGAGGAGCTCATCGTTTTGAGGCGTTGGTTTGATTTATACTTCGTATAATTTTGGTGTTCTATGTAGTACATATTCCTTCGATGTTTGTATTGTTGAACGACAACTTTGAGAAAGTATAGTTGCCTGAGGTACAGAACCTTCGATTATTTGAATAACAACTCCGTAGAGTATTTAGCAGGTTTATTGAAGAGGATTCTCACATGTGACACTGCTGCTCCACCCCAGCCCAACAATACATATGTTAGACGAGACGAGATGAGTGCATAAAAGATAACTTTCATATGTGAAGTGTCTAATATATTCCGCAGATAGAGTCTATAAAGTGTGCCTCTTAACGTTTTGGCAACTTGGTCGATACGAAAATTCCATCTCATATGTCTATCCACTATCACTCCGAAATATTTTACTTTTTCAGCTTTCTGAATTTTGATCTCATTATTGATATTTGATGTATTATATTGCGATAGTGAACTAGCAAAGCAGAAAAATGGCAGAAAGCATGTTTTTTCATAGTGGATTGAAAATATCTTTTGTTTTGAGCAGTCAGAGATTCCGATGATATTATTTTCTGCTTTCCCCTTTAGCTCGCTCCAATTGATGGCACTGTTAAAACAGTTGTATCATCAGTAAAGCAAATAGGTAATCTACGGGATTAATTTTTGAGTATTTCATTAATATATATCGTGGAAAGGATTGGTCCCAGGACTGTACCTTCTGGTTCCCACATTTAACTATGCTCTTTTCCTTGATGATGTTATGAATTTTCACATATTGTTCTCTGTTATTGAGATAGCTTTTCATTAGACCGAATGCGTTTCCTCTGAATTCCAGTCTCTCCAAGGTTATATTATTTACATTTTCGAAGGCCTTACTAAGGTCTAAAAATTTACAATGAGATGGTTCAGAATTCCCAAGGCTATCCGATATTTTTGATGTGAGGAGAGAATCACGTCTTTTCTATTCACTTCTTTTCTGAAGGAAATGAGCATTATTGGTCAATAATTTGAAATTTCATCTTTGTTTTCTTTTTTGAAAATAAGTTTGATTATGTCTACATCAACGGTGATAAACATACTGTTGATGAGTATGAAAAGAGGATATGCCATTTCAGTTTTAATGTCTTTCAGTGATTCAGCTCTAATGTCATCTATACCTGGTGCCTCTTTGGTTTTTGAAAAAGCGATCGTTTCAATTGCTTCTATCTCTGTTGCGGGCGCCAGGAATATAGACTGGCTGCATGATTTTTTTTTTCAAAGGATGCTTTTTAGGATTTTTTATTTTGACAACATGATAGAATAGTTTCAACAAACTGATTGGAGAAGATGGTAACAATAGTATCTCGAGGAAAAGTTGAACTAAGGAAACGTCAATTTGAAGAGGACGATATTCGTTGCCCACCATATTTTGAGAGAAGATCCGTTTACCAGAAAACAGTTAAAAAACCGTTATTTGGTGATGGATTGAAGAAATAACTGATACATTACGTGAAACCATTTCTTCAGTTATCCCTTTGGTTCCAATCGTACAAATTTCAGAAACTCTCTCTGAATGTACTAATTTCAGGTGGCCATTCAGTTTGAATAACACTCACCAATTGATAAATGATGGCAACAATAACTATTCTTTATCAAAGCAGTAGGTCTGGTTGAGAATTTCTCAAACGAAAACCACATTGCTTTAGTATTGAAACAGAAAAAACAAGTTTTATTCTTGCAGCATGGAAACATCTATGAATTCTTTGCTTGTTGAACTCGTGAGGCTATCAATTAACATAACCAAATCTTAAGTTGTAGAGCTGGTCTCAAAGTTATGTTTCGAGAGCAGATTTTATCCTATATTTGATACTGGTCGCCGGCGCCGTTTGCAATTTCAGAAAACGAAAATTTCATCTGATTTCAAAACTTTGGTAGAAATGTCCTTATACATTTGCAAGCCTGAAAGTCCCTTCCACCCAATTTTTCAACAGAATATATTATGGAAGATATCATTTCCAGTACTCAATGATAAAAAATATAATAGTTTGTATCCAATAATGTTAGAAAAGCAAGGATGTAGTTTTAGAAATACATTCAATTGAATGAAGTTGATTGCAGTGGTATATGTTTTGTATTCATTTGGTAGAATAATAAAAATGTTGTACTGCAAATATAAAATGCACTTTTGTCCAATTCACTTATGTATTTGAGAGTCGACCTCTTTTAATAAAGGCGAATGATAATTTTGTGCATATATAACTGTCATGTCCAGAGCTCGAGCCTCACAATAAAGTTAGTCTAATGAGCGAGTAATTTTTTTATTATAATTTTCAATATTTTCCTTGTATGTTTCAAATGTCAATAGGCAATCCCACTCCAGTTAAGGATTGCACATTGTAATCATGATTATACAAGGTAGTAATATAAAATATGAAGATGTACATTATCTTATATATTTCTGAAACATCTGAATTTTGGAAAAAGGTTCCTCAAGGTTTTCGTTAAAAAAACCTGTTTAGAATCCGTTTTTTCGTTAATCCGTTATATTCGCTATATCTCATTAAGGGTGGGAGTTTATCGTGACTCCCAGATATTTGATTGTTATCGTCAATTTTATTTCTACCTTGATCGGATATACTCAGCCTATCAAAATTGGTCTCGTCACGAGTTCTCTCTACTACTACTACTACTACTGAAGTGGAGATCCAAAAGACAACAACGTTCCCCACAAAGCTTTCCTTCCCTACATTAAAGGTGTCACTGAGAAAATTGTTCGAACTCTCAAAAACAGAACATAAAAACTATATTCACCACCGACAATTAAATATCCACATTCATCCGTTACCCCAAGGGCAAAATTGTCATTGAATCCCACGGTATATATAAAATTCCATGGTCCGATTGCCATAGAACACATGTAGGCCAGACCAATAGACATGTGGCTACTGAAGTATATGGACATCAACTTGCTGTCCGGAAGTCAAACCCATCCTCAGCTCTATCCTAACATCATCAAGAGACAGGACACAATATAGACTTTGCCAGTAATAAGACCATCCCCACAGCGAAAATACTACAAGCTCGGATAATTCGCGAGGTTATCGAAATCGAGAAAAGACCTTTCTGTCTGAACAAACGTGATGACAGTCAGAGACTTCAACTTCCTGGAAACCTCTAATTTCCCGATGTCCACTCCCCACCAAGACGTCCGGTGATGATAATCACCCGACGAAACCCCATCCCCACCTTCCCATTGCAGTAGCGCCCGCCGATATAAATACCACCGTAGGCAGATTGACACCCCCCAGAAAGAACTTGTGACGTGACCTAGGTAGTAGTTTTTTCAAAAATGGCTTCAAAATCTGGGCCGAAACATCAAACATAAAACTCCAGATGCGGTGCAACCCGAACTTGTGGTATGAAAAATAAGATACAATATGTTTTGGAATGAACATTAGAAAGATATCTAGAGAAAACTGCATAGATTGTTGTTGCATGTCTTGTAGTAGGCTCAGTTCGTTTGTTATTCATTTGTAGTTCTGATTTATCTTGTACTTGATATTAACATTAAAATCTTTTGCTAAATATAGTGGCAACGTATGATAGTTTTCTCCTAATTCTTCAGAGCCTACACGATCGGTAATTCCAACCTTTTCAGGGAACTTCATCCGGTTCCTAATTCCACATCTTGGTTGTCTTTCACTGCTGAGAATGAATATGTTCGTTAAATGTGTGTGGCCAATTCTGAGGTGAGCGATAACAGCTTGGCCTCTTCTTTTCATGACTCGCTTCAATTGTGCTATCCCAATCATTTTGCCATCTCCTCATGATTGGATGTTAAATAAGTATATTCATGTCCTCTAGTTGAATTGTAAATTTTTTGACGACTGGGTAATCATAAAGTTTTTATGATTTTTCCTTGGCTTTTCAGTCATTCTACAAACGCCAAAATAATTTGTGCAAGTGTATCTTTGGTAAATGAGTTTTTGATTGCTTGTCAAAAAATCAAAGAGTCAGTAGTACAGATAAGTAATTTACTATTCAATTAAGCTTCACAGCAATGGATAGCTTGAAAGATGGCAAACAATTCTACTGTGAAAATGTTGGCTCCGTGTAGAAGTATCCAGGAATGATAAGTATGTCGTTTCAGTTTGGGAAGAATATGAATCGGTTACTTTGTCTCTTCTTTTCAAATAAAATTTTAACTAAATACTCCTCGGATTACGCTTGCGATGTCGCCCTACAATGGGTCGCGACAGAATACCCCTACCGGGTGAGGTGTTACCTTAGAAGAAGTACTTCTGAATGACGCCTAATCATGCCGTGTATGTGTGTCTTGCCGACAAATTATTGGTGTTCATGGCTACTGGTTACCTGAGAAAATAAGTACAGCGTTAACAGCAACCATTGCAGGGTATTTTCTCGAAGCCATTCGTTTGTGATAAAGTAGTCGCAGACTGACAGCCAATCAGGCCCTCACTTGATAAAATTTATCATGGTTGTGCATTTGGAAGGAATTATCATTCACAATGAAATTTAGATTCTGGTAGCAGAGCATATTATCTGTGCCCACACCGACGCAGAGCGATAATTTTTATCATTTGGCAGAGTTCCACTATCGCTCACCAAGTAAAGTAATCGGCCTCATTAAAAAGCTGGAATTATCTGGCAGAGTTCAAATTATTGTGATCCACAGTAAACCCTCGAGGGTTGCATTGATGGGTCGAATAGACCCACTCGCCAACCTACCCACTCCTTTGACGATCGATTTCATTCAGCAAAGTTAATCCACACATGGTTTATACATCTCCATGACAAAAATTGGACAGACAAAGAGAAGCAAGATGTATTTCATCCGAAATTATTTAATTTTTAACGATCTGATTTCGACACAATGGTACAAAAGATCCATTAGCCGTATCAAAACGAACATCCGTTCAATTAGGAAATCCAAATATGTGCTGCAGGAGAGACAACCGGTACATACAACTCCCGCGATACCAATTTGAAATACTACGAAACAGTACGCCCATAACGAACTCGACGAGCTTTTGTGAAAACAATCCCCCTTTCCACGAGGTATTGTATTTCAACTGCACTCGACAAAATATCGCCGACTATCAACCGTGGAAGTTGTTACGACTTGCGAAGTTGGCGGTGGCGCGAAAAGTTTTTATTTATTCGACTATTTTTGTCGCCGCTCATGACGCGAAATGAAACGTAATTCCAAAGCACCGTAGGTAATTTAACGTTTCTAAGTTTATCTTTACTTTTTTCAGTTTTTTTATGAATACATGTAGTTTTATAAACTCTCCACTAGCACCGGAGCTTAAATAAACTTTCACCCACTTTTCAGAGTTGAACGAAAAAAGAAAAATACAAAATTATTCAAATGGTCGGTAAGCAGCAGAGTCTAGATTTGCACGTGAGCTCCAATTTGCTGAACTTGTTGGATTCTGTAAGCTTTCAACTTGAATAATGGAATAATTTGCCACTGGAAATATTCGAGGATTGAGAATTCAAATTGAAGCGTAAATTTAAATGGACAATACGGATGATTCTGTAACACGAAAATGATGGAATAACATTGAGAAAATAAAGTAAAAATGGAGGCTTTTTCACTTGAAGCAAAAATATATTTAACAGAGATTCTCCAATATAAGTTATACCATCTTCTTTACTACATCTATTATAATGCCAAATCTTATTGATTTGTTTTGGTTGCATCGCCTTCGTCATGAGATGAATGAAACAAAGAGGCAGCAAAAGCCATCCTCAAAACGTATTTCCATCCATGACTTTGTTCAGGACATTTGCAAGGAACAACCGAAATAATTCCATTCGGGAAAAACCCTAATCACATTCACTTTATGTTATTCGTGTAACCAAGGCTATAGTTGTGCTCTGAAAGTTCACTTGGACTGGTATATGGACCCAGCCCACAGGTTTCGATAATGTCTCCTTTGACTTCCGATTCATTGTTTCTTAATTGAAAATTCAGTATTCAGTAGTTGGGAAAAGTGTCAGTTCTCTCATCTTCTTTTCTCGTCAAATTCAAAGAGGATTCTGAAAATCTTTCTTCTATTTTTCCTGGCTATTAGGCATCGCGGTGCACAACTATTTCTAGTAAATAGTATAAGATGTATAACTTTTCTTCATATCAGATTTTGACTGAGCCACATGGTCTCTATTTCCAACTAATGTTTCGTTGGATTTTAAATTTTTTACATTATTCAAATTTTATAAATGTACTATGTTTTCCTCTTGTCGATACTTGCTGCTACCTGACTAGTGAGCACTGAAGATGACGCAAGTCGAAAGCGCTTTGCAATAGAAATAATTAAATTATACACGTTACATACAAAAAATCCTCTCCGTTTTATTCAGTATAAGATGTGTTTGCATTTCATAATGTAAGAGATGAAGTGTAAACGAGAAGTA
>WOGR01001486.1:0-19783 GCA_015342045.1 Leptinotarsa lineolata | reverse complement strand
TATTTGATGAAATATCATATTTCAATATTTATATTATCGTATTTATGACGAAGAGAAATTCAAAACACAGCCGTTCTTCAGTTATTCCATAATTATAATCATAATTTTTTTTTATGAAATATGATATTTCAATAAGTAACATTCTATTATCAATGAAGACAAATCCAAAAACACAAATTTCATAAAGAAGCCGTTCTTGAGTTCTTTTATTACCATTATTATTTTCATTATTATGGACGAAATATCATTTTTTGATGATTCTTATCCTATTTCCGACGAAGACAAATCCAAAAACACAAAAATCATAAAAATTTGTCCAGCCGTTCTTGAGTTCTTTCATAATTATAATTATTATTATTTTTATTGATGAAATATCATATTTCAATACTCATTATCCTATTCTCGACGAAGACAAATCCGAAATACAGTTATCATTGAAATCGTTCCAGCTGTTCTTGAGTTCTTTCATCATTATTATCAATATTTTTATCGATAAAATAACACATTTCAAAACTTCGATGAAGACGAATCCAAAAACACAAAAATCGGTCCAGCTATTCTTGAATTCTTTTATTATTGTTATCATCATTATTGTTATTGATAAAATGTCATTTTTCATACATCAAATTAATCGGCCAAGCCATTTTCGAGATTAGCGCGCACAAGTTCGCAGACAAACAGAGCCAGCTGTACAGCTAATAAACTCCACACAAATTCCCAACAAACCCACAATTTACTCTTATATGAACTCCACAATGTTGCCAAAGCCAAAAAATTCGAATTATCGACTTCCTGTATCAGAAATATACGTTTGGAATATACACAGGTTGACAAGAGCGACCCTAGGCATGAAACACCCGAATTACCCGCAGGAAACGGCTGAACATGTTACCACCTTATTTGCGTCCTGGCATACCCTTCATTCGGAAGGAAATCGGAAATTTTGACAATTTCTCTTGATAAAATATAAATCTTACGATTCAAGATCATTGAAAGAGTTTTTCGTGCATTGACGACACCATCATAGAAAAAGTTTTCGACGTTCGTATATGGACACAGAAAGCTGGGAGACGCAAAATCATTATGTAAATATGCAATGTATAGGCATAGAAGCAAAAGATGATACATTTGTTTTCGATTGAAAATTAGAAAGATATCCAGAAGAAACTGCATCGATTGTAGTCCTATGTCCTGTTGTAGGCTCATTCCGGTTATTATTCATTTGTGGTTCCAATTCATCTTGAAGAAAGTTAACCAAGAGTTCTTCATCTTCAGACGTGAAATTATCATTGAAATCTCCTGCTAAAATTAGTAGCGTTATATGATGGTTTTCTACTAATTATTCAGAGCCTACTCGACCGTAAATGTATGCTCGCAATTTTTTCTCTTACCCCTACAGTAATATACAAAACGTAACATCTTTTTTTCTATCTTCATTAACTTATACCTACCTCTCAACTTCCGTTCGCCTTGCCCGATTACACTTTTCGTAACGCTCTATCACGCATTCACCAGCTCACACCCCAAGTCAAGCGCGCGTGAGGAAGTTTTACATCAAAAAACTATAATAAAACTTTCCGATAGATTTTGATGAAACTGTTTATGTTTTCAGCTCGAAGATCGACTATCTCATGAATCAAAGTTAAACATGTGAATATATTGCTTTAAAAAATTTGGGAATGCCCGAGAAGTGAAGTCAACATGAACGAAAACACCTGCAATAGCTTTAGCGATGACTATATTCGAATGCGGTTGAAATTTCAGATATTCAAATCGGAATTGAAACTATTAAACAAAGTTTCTAGAGAGGTTGTTAGCATATCATTCTAGTTCAGTAGCAATTAACCCCTATCAAACTTTGAAGTTTCAGTTCCAATTTTGCTGATTGCAAGGAAATAGTTATTGTTGATTACTTCACGGTGTATGGTATTTCAATTAATTTCAGCAGATGTTTGCGTTTGATGGTTAAAAAATGACAGATTTTCTTACTGAGCTAAGAGGAATGCAAGCTTTTCAGAAGGCTACAAATTATATTTTAGTGAAATCCTTCATGGAGTTATGAAATCTTTTTTTTTCCAAAAGTTCACAATTTATAACACTACCACTCTCAGTGTTCATTTTATGAACTCATTTCTAAATCCGAATAACATTATCATTTCGGGAGAATGGATTGGTAACAACCAAAGTATGGGATTGAAGTTACGAAATATTCAATTCTGATATTTTCACTGGACAGTTTAAAAAAACGAAACACGTGTTTCACTATACAATTGATTCTTCAGGCGTGTCTTTGAAGTGGGCCAACAAATGATCCACAATCACTTGTTACTGCTATTTGTTATTCAATAATACGTTAGTAAGCTGATAGTTTCGACTGTTAATGAATTTAAATAAATCAATATGCTGAAATCTTTAACAATCTATCCAAAACTCGCTGGACTCAGTTTGTACTCTTGTGGAATAATTAATCAGTTGGTTTCGTTACAGTACAGAAGCTTATCGGCATTCGTATATTTTTCAGGCTCCAATATCTGTTGGAAATGGCAAAAATTTTTAATTAAAGATTCACAAACTTGAATTTTCAGAAAAGTATCAAGAAAAAAAAACTGAGCTATATAAGTATCTTTATAAAATCTTTACGATCATTTATTGAAACGAAGCTCGATACTTACAATTGAAACATATTATTTGGAATTCATATTGCATATGCATTGTATACATATTATATTCTAACATGAAATGCAAGTGAATCAATTTTATCAGAAACTTCTTGAAAGTTGTTTCCGAAAACTCACCAACCTGAAGAAATAAAATACTTCAAAATTATGAGATTACCAATTTCCAATAATATTATCTCTTGCATGTACCAACATATAGGCAAAGAGGCGTCTTCATACTTCAAATCGAATACCCCTTTACTTACTGTTTGCCTTTCACATAATTACTTCCCATTTGATTAAAAATGTTATTCATGCAGTGAAAGACTTATAATGGGAAACTCTTTGAATCCTCTGCTAGCTGAAATTTTCATGGACTTAGAGTGTGAAATCCATAATAATAAGATTACTTGTACTGGTACAGATACGTAGATGATATCTTAGTGTGTTTCACGGGCACAGATAGACAATTAGGCAAGTTCGGTGGATATGTTAATTCCATCCACCCGTCAATAAAATTCACCATTGAAAGGAAGGTGAATAATTCAATGAATTACCTTGACTCAACCATTACGTGAAATAACAGTCAACATGATTTTGCAATTTTCCACAAACCATCCTACACGGACATTATCATACATAATTCTTCTACACATCCGTACCAGCATAAAGTAACCGCATTCATTAGTATGTTTCACAGACTATTGAATATTCCACTGTCTGAGAGTAATCTCCAGAGAGAGCTGAGTTTGATCAAGCAAATCGCGGTCAACGACGGTTATAAAGTAGATATTATAGACTCCGTTCTTTCCAAAAAACTACAAAAGCAAGCCATGAACCAGATCTACCTTAATTCAAGATGCGATAACGTCAGTTATAGGACTTTGTCATATTTGGGTGAACCCACCAGTGATATTGCCCGTTTAAAAAAAATGCGTGAACGTAGCTTACAGAACAAATAATAGTCTAAGTAAATTTATTAAAAACAATAAAGACGAAACTTTGTTGTCAGATAGATCAGGATTATATAAGTTGACTTGTGACTCCTGCCCAAAACTTATCTTGGTCAAACAGGAAGAACATTTAACCAAAGATTGAAAGAGGTTAGAAGTAGTTTCGTAAATAGAAAGACCAATTCGACATTTGCAAACTATTTTTTAGCTTTTTAGCAGAAGGACATGAGTTCAATCATGAATACGACGTGTTATGAATCTTTCTGACATTGACGAAAGTATTGCTTTGAATGGTCATCATTTCAAGTTGTGTCCAGTGTTTTTTCTTTTAGATACAAGTCTCAACTGAAGTTATTATTATATATTTCATTCAGTTAGTTTTTACTGGTTTGAGTTGAAACATGCTTTGTATCGATAGCTAGTTTCCACTCAATGTTTCCCGATGTAATAAAATTGCACTGGCATAGGTAGCAACTTTGTTCTCTTTCACGAGAGTGGAGCTGAAGACAAAACTGGCATGATGACGCTCTGAGAATCAATAACCCTGATGTGATATCCGAATCGTTTGACAATCGCATTCATTGAAGAAATAGATGGTTACTTCACTCCATGATAGGATTCAGTCGCGAATTTCAAATAGATTTCTTCAACACCATATTGCTGAATTAAAATGTCAATTCACCGACCAATATCTGTGGAACAGTTCTCCTAATCTGGCATATATCGAAATCGAAGTCAGTGGTACTATCAACTCCTCCATAAAGGATTTCATCATAATTTTGGTCTATATAACTGAATTTTCTGATATCAAACATTATCATAGTACGGTAATTATAAATGTTTTCAATGAACCGTGTTCTTACTGGAACTTGAATTGTGGTAATCTAAAAAATCAATACATAACTATCATCCTTGCACTTTACTAAGGTTATCGATTTCAACTGAATTGAGAATGATTGTTGAAGAATCTGATCTGAAATCGATTTCGATTCTAGTGATCGATCAACGGGTTGAAAATTTTGCCAGAGTTGTTAATATTTTCGAAAAACATGTGAAATCAAGCGAAATTGAGATATAATGAGTTGAATGGTAACACAATACTGCAGATGTCGCAGGATATAGTTGTGGGGGTCCTCAGTCCCGCCAGCGGGACTGCACAATGGAGATGTGACTACCTACCTTTTTCTCTACCGTCAAGCATGCCATCAGGCATGCTACACTACATTTTATTTGCTGCCGTACCTCTCATAACTTGCGATGAAAATACCACTCGAAATTCAAGCTGTACATTCTAAAATGCCAGAAATACCGAAAAAGTTCGACATGAGAAAGTTGCGCTAGTCTTCCATTTAGAAGTTGCGAAAATGAATCTGTGTTCTACATGAAAGAGTGCACGAGTTCAACATACACCCAGACAAACACGTCTTTGTCACAAGTGAAAGATTTCACATTTTGAGAATAGACGAATGAAGATTTCAACCCAGACTGAATCCAAATGAATGCTAAAAAACTTAGGGTAGAAAAACGAATGAATTCTCTCAGAACGTTGGAACATTCACATATATTCAGTGGGCATATTTGAAGACTAGCTGTAAATCAAATTATTTGTTCAGGCCAGTCTCGACTTACCTACACTTTAGGTTGATGACTGACACCTATCAGAAAACAACTATTTTTCTGGCTAATACCACGAAGAGGGTTGGATTGTATCCAACAGGTGTTAGTGCAGGATTCTTCACAGAAGTGATTTTTGCATATGCTATTGGGGATACATTTATAGGAACGGGCACACTTGCAGACCGGTTTCGGGCTATTCGACCTCTCGTCAGTGCAAGATAGTGGCCATCATCAACCTGAAGTTGATGATATTCCATAATTGAAAATCGAATTTGTTCATTTGTTTCAGAGTATCGTTCCTCTAACCAAGCTGGAGCGAACGACTAACAACAAATTTGTCATTCCTCCATCTGGTAGACAAGGTACTAACCAACTGCAAATCCAAAATTTACCCAATTCATCGTATAAGGAGAGAAACCTTCATATATATTCAGTGGGAATACTTGAACACTGGAAGTAAATCAAAATTACTGAGAGAACATTTTGTTCAGACTAGTCTCGACTCACCTACACTGTAGGTTGATGGACTGACACCTATCAGAAAACAACTATTCCCTTGGCTTTTTCCACGAAGGGCGTTGGATTATGTTCAACACGTGCCAGTGCAGGAATCTTCACAGAAGTATTTTCTGCATATGCTGTTGGCGATACAACTGTTGGAATCGATTTTCAATCATAGGAATGGGCAGACCGGTTTCAGGTTATTTGGCCTCTCGTCAGTACAAGGTAACCAACATCAACCTAAAATTCATTCATTCGTTTAACCAAGCTGGAGCAAACGACAAAAAACAAATTTTTCATTGCTCCATCTGGTAAACTAGGTACTAACCAACCGCATATTCAAAATTTGCTCAATTCCTCGTATAAGGAAAGAAACCTTCACATATATCCAGTAGGCATAAATTGATGAATGTAGCCGTTACTACGTGTAAGAGATCATGAAAAATGAGAAATGAAAATTTTCTTTTTTTTACCATTCTAAGTAATAACCGAGGTACCTGAATTATTTTTACCTGCGACAATGTGGTTACGTTAATTTGAAAACCGGTGAGTAAACTAGATCGACTTGATCATCTAACAGAAATGCGGGTGCAAAAGTACCACACTTGATGTTTTGCTAGAGTCATCAATGAAATACAGAGCTTTTTGATTTCTTGTATGTATTCTTTGAAACGCACACTTCGATCAATCACCGACCGATATCACTCACCACACACCTGAACAAAGTATATGAAAAGATTATAAAAAATGGCTAACATCGTATGTCTCAAAATAGAATATTATATCTGATCGCCAATTTGGGTTTTGCGCAATCCCAGCTCTCTCTTCAGAAATATCATCTGCTCTCAATGGGAATAAACAGTTCCTATCTTTGACTTATCGGAAGCATTCGACACAGTCGACTACAACCTTTTACTGAAAACACTAAAAGATATTGGTATAAGAGGTGCTACTCCGAACTTGTTCAGGAGATATCTCGCAAAAAGACTTCAATGTGTAAAAATTGATGACATTTTGAGTGATACAAAAGAGACTGTTATAGGAGTTTCCCAAGAAACAGTTCTGGGGCCAAATTCGTTTCTCATTTATTTTAATGGACTATATTCCATCAGAAGCAGAGGTAAAATAAGGGGTTTCGCAGATGATACAGACAGTTCTTACAAGGCAAATAGCTGGGAGTAATTGGAACTATCACTTAAATCGGATCTGATTTTGCCTAAAAATTGGCTCAAACATCGATTATTGACAGTAAGTCTGAAGAATACTCACAATATACGTTCTAGTTGCACTTATTCCAGCAAACTCAAAATTGTTCAACACGTAATACTTCTTGAATCTAAAGTGAAATACTTAGGAATAATAATAGTTTTACATCTTGAATGGGCTGCTCATATTCAGTATATTTGTAATAAGTTGCGTTGCATACTCTTTGAATTCAAATCTTTGGTGAAAATATTAACAAACTCTAACCTTAAAGTTTTGTAGCATGCACTTGTAGCGAGTCACCTGAGTTACGGAATCGCTTGTTGGGGAAGATTCTACTATATGCACCTTCACCCTCTTGAGGTACTCCAGAACAGATTCCTGAAATTATTATTGTCGAAACCACCTTACGAAGCAGAAGTTTTTGATATTTGTCAGCTCTTTTATTATAATATTGTCACCAATTACCATAAGAACAAAAATTTTGCTCTACTGACCCACTTACACAACACCCGCAGAAATAATGATAATGCTATTTCCCAGACACAAAAATCAATTTTTCAACAATAATATACTTACCTGGCTCCGAACCTGTATACTTCTATTTCTGAGTAGATTTGTACTTTCCGAATAATCCGATTGTTTGAAAAAAAAATTAATGCTATTCATTTTTTCTCAACCTTGGATAGTAGTGTGCGATTTTGTTGAACGAAAACGATCGGTATCCAAATACCATCCCTGTGTTTGATATTCCACTGAATGTTATCGATCCATTCATGAACTAAAAAGTTCGTGTATCTCCTCAAATGCCGTTCTTTTTTTATCTGTTGAGCAATATAAATATTGTATGAGGATGCGTATCTAACATTTTACCAAAACCCCGACAATATTGAAAAGGTTCTCCAACAAATTTACGAGTCTCTGAAGATTTGAGGAACGCCAGTATTTTTATTGAAAGTGGAAGTTCGCAATCGCATGTTTTTTTTCGGTGGTTTCATTATTATTTCCAATTCCAGCATTTTTGAGTCCGGAAGATAACCCTTTATTCTTCAAGAGTTTATAAAAAATTCACGTTCAATTGGGCTCATTTCTGATTCTAATATGAAATATAATAACATTCAGGGAAAAATGTAATTCACTTGAATTGAATATTGTTTTTTCGTGAAATTATGGAAATACTGAAAACACTAGATTCGTTTTCATTATTGGAATATTCGGAGAGAATGGTTGGATATATGTTCCTCTTCTATAGATACTTTCACGGGAAGTGTTCAAGTGACTTGGCACATTTGATTCCACCAAGAGCGGTGCATATCAGAAATACGCGACGGACTGTGGCTGCTCATCGTTTTGAAGTTCAACTCAGTACACCCCTAACTTGTTTGAGAACTCTTCCATTTGAAAAACTGCTTTTATGTGAAATAAACTTCCTGAGAACGTTTTCAGAAATGGATTTAATCTCCAGTGATTCAATTCCAATGTGAATCACTACTTCCGCATAGGCACCGCTTTTAGAGCGCCTCAAGGTTTTTCCTGTAGCGCTTGTGTTTTGTCCTTGGAAAAAAAAAACAAAATATACTCTGACAGCATTTTCTTATCAATGATTTATCCCAATTTCTGAGTCTCATGTTGGTGTGATTAGAATCAGCACGATGATAATGAACGACATATAGAGATATTTGATGAAATTCAGTGGGTATCATTTGAAAATAGATGTGATAAGGCACGCAATAGACAAAATGATTTATTTATGAAGTACCGCAAGGATCCATATTGAGGTCTTTACTGCATATTTTATATTCAAATGAAATCAGGTGAATCTTCACAGATACCATGATGACGACACTCCACAACAGAGTAACATGAAAAAGTGAGCAACGTCATGCTCAGCGCGAATCAAACAAGACGCTAGAGCGAACAAACTGTCACTGATAAGTTGGACGACGCGACGTAGCGTGCGTGACGTTTGTTGGCACGCTGACCGTCAAATCGGTTCTGCGAATAAAATGTAAGACTTGTTTCAATGAATCCTGGATTATCAGAAATCATAATTCACTCTTGTAGATTTCGCTTTGGGAAGTATCAATTTTTTAAAACTACAAGGAAGTTCAATTTTTGGATTGCGTTTCCGCGTTTCCACTTGCATTAATGGTGGTGGCCTATATTGTCCCATGATAAATGATAATACTGACGTGAGTGAGCTTGGTTACCAAATATTTGTTCCTCGTCGGTTAGTTTATGTTCACATGAGAAGCAAAACTTAGGCTTATCCCTATTAGACAGGAAACCGCATAAAGGGTTCAACAAACAATGAGCGAATTGCCTGTCTTGAGGATTTATTTACAAAATTATCTTTTTCAATTGGTTTGCATACATTTGTCTTTGAGAAAACTTCTTCTGTTGAATTTTATTCCAAATCATCAGTGAATCCCACGGTGTCAATCAATACATCTTGATTAATTGATAAATGAAATGTTTGCTACTGGCAGCTTTCCTGAAATTTTAAGGGCGATACACCACTAATGCCAAATCATTGACATATTTGTGTAGTCTGCAGTATTGCTAAAATCATAGGACGAGGGATGAAGAATAGTATCATATATTGACAACTTGTCTGAATTGCAATTTGACTTCAGAAAAGGCATGGCCACCGAAGATAGAAAATTATATGTGTATTTGGATGTATATTTATATGAAAACTGAAAAAACATGTATTAAATGAAATGATGTAACTGGCTTTGACATATTTTTGAATTGAAGGGTCATATTTCAAATATAGGGTGATGCAAGTTTTTCTTTACAATTTTTCGAAATTAATATATCAATTCCACTGGGACTGTTGGGGTCTGATCTTATATTCATTGCGTGTTCTCCGCTTCCTTCGAAAATATTATTTTTAGAAATGACTGAGATGAATAACAAGGAGAAAAATCCTTCTCTTTTATTATAATTATTCTCATCGAGCTCGTGAATAATCTTCATCCTATATTGTGGAATTATTGTATCGTTAGTTCTTTCCTTACCGTCTTGTGTGATATTCCCGTCTGTTCTGCTACTGATCGTAGTGAGCTAGTAGGCTCTACAGTAAATGTTCCCAACAATTCAAATTGAGCTTCTTCATTCAGTACTCTGGATTAATTTTTTTTCTGATTGATTCGACCGTTACTTGATGACGATCCATAGTAATTTCATATACAACAACTTACGATCTGATCTTGTGAAGATCAGATGGTGAGGTGTAGTTTATGAAACTCTGGCTTCATTTTTTTTTTATTGTTTTTTTTTATTGTTCCGAACCCGTTTTGGAAAACTTCGTCACCAAATCAAGCACATACCGGTGACTTACATTACAACTTGGATTCCTCCCATAAAAAAAATGCCGCTTCTTGTTCGCACTTTCCAATTCCTGCATGAATAAAAATCATTTCAATTCATTTTCGAAGAGTGTACACCATTTTCACAATACGAGTATACACTTATTGAAAGTTTCACTTTATAAAAGCCACAATTCCACCACTAACACAAGCGGATGGTTCAATTGCAACAACAGCCATAGAAAAATCAAATCTACTAGCTGAACAATTTGCATCCCACTCCCAATCACTATTCCCACACTGAAATTTGCAATGCCGGAAATAACTTTTCGACAACGTTTAGTCAGTCACGTTACTCAATATCAACAAGGCGTTACATCGTACTAAGAAAATGCGCTAATGAACTCGCACCAATATTTTGCAGACTTTTCAACGTGTCATGCAAGAAAGGTGTTTTTCCTTCTTGTTAGAAGAAGGAAACGCGTTCAGCCTACTCCCAAAAAGGGCAAGAAGAATATTCCAAATAACTATAGACCAGTCGCTTTGCTATCAGTAATATCAAAAATCAAGGAGAAAGTCGTAAACCACCATATCCTTCAATATTTGGAAGGCTTTAACATTTTGAGCGACCATCAATATGGCTTTCGGAAACAAAGATCAACAAGAGACCTTCTTTCGTCACCCATATTTGGAATAAGGCAATCGACAATCATGAAGAGTCAAGAGCTGTTGCGCTTGATATTTCTAAGTCCTTTGTCCGTGTGTGGCATGAGGGATGTCTGGCCAAACTTCGATGCTATGGCTAGTCGGATCATTTTTATGTATGGCTCTCCAGCTCCCTGAAAGAACGTTTTCTGCAAGTAGCCGTCGATGTATATCTCTCGAATATTTTCACCATCAACACTGGTGTTCCACAGGGGTTCATATCGCCTTCAATCTGTTTTTTTATTGTATATCAAAGACTTATTGGAAAAAACCAAGATTCCAATATATTGCTTTGCTAACGACAGCACACTTGCCTCGTCATTCCATTTGAATACCAGGACATCGGTTGCGGATGCACATCTTCACCGGCAGCAGGAATGTATTGAACATAGAACTGATACTATTCATCAATGATTTGTTTCAAAAATGCAATAATTTTTACAGTTTTCAAAGTTTCTTCATGCTAGTTATTTCAAGATCTATTAGGATATTAGTGAAAAGTGACACTATATCCAGGATGATGAGTATGTAGTCATATGGAAGTTGGAAATCATTGTAATTCATAGCAAAAATGGAAGAATCAGAAACATAGTTGTGATAAATCCAGCAAGTTCAATGGAGAGTCTATTGATGGAATAATTGGACGCAGTGATAATTACCATACCAAGATCATCTGTTATTTTTTCCTTTTCATCCAATTCAGAGATTAATTCACTAGCTTGCTGTTATATGATAGATATTGGTTATCTGTTTTTTTTCTCTCAATTGAATCTTAGTTCTCTATCTAGGTTGTTTTCTTGGCTTTTGCTTCCGTACGGGGCATTTTTTGTTAGTTGAGTGGGTGTATTAATCTTCATATATAACAACACTCACATTTCCGTTATCAGATTTGAATATGATGCTTTCAGGATATTCTTTGAAAACATTTTTATCATTTTCATATTTATAGTGGTATATTTTCAGGAGGGATTTTTACTATTATTTCTTCTATTGAGAGACGTAGACTCAATTTAGAGTCTAACCATAAAACGATGTTCACTTCATTAGGTGCATCCCTGTTGCTGTTGAATTTTGTTGTTTGGGAATAGGCAGATTGACACCCTTGTGTAGATCAGTGACGAAACCTGGGGGGTAGGCATATAGAGACTTCGACGTCAAGTGACATGTCACTACCTGAGGAGTATCCAGGTATTGTGAGATTTTCACAAAGAGTTCACGGAACAGCAACACGTTTTTTGCTAAACAATAGCTTCCTCAGGCGTGTTCAGCTACCAATGTGAAGAAACTAGTCGAAACCAGAGCATTGAGTTTGGGCTCAGGTTTTGACTAGTTGCCCCATGTCCCCATGTGGTAGATGCAGGGGAAGCAGAGAATAAATATGCTTCAGTGGTCCATGTCGGAGCTTGAATTTGCAGCCTTGGGAAGCATCGTTCATCTTTCATATACGTGCCTTGAGTCTTTTACATCATTCTACATCATTTTATGTTTCATCAATTCTTTTTGCACCGAAAACCAATTGCTGAGTTCCAATAGCAAATTTTTGATGGTATGAGTTACATAATTGCAGTTTTCGTGGAGACCTTTGATTATTTCAAAATAAAATACATCCCATGTTACACGTGAAAGAATTTTCAAAATTGGTCATTTGATACATACAAAAAGTCAAATATCTTCTCTTTGCATCAATTTTAAAAAGATTCAGATTCAAATCAAAGTTTCAAACTATTTTCAGGAAAGCTAGAAGTGGCAATTGAGGATAAACTCAGGCAAATTCAACAAGCATGAGCTTCATGTTTTTTAAACGTGATATCCTGTATAGTTATCAATATTCAAGTTGAGCTTGTAACGTGTTTGAGTTATTGAAAGGGGAAATCAAGGTGAAAAGGAAGTTGCTCGAGCATAGTTCATGAAAAATATGAATGTTGTAGAAAGGTCAGTGGCAATTGGTAGGTTGAAAATTATGAGGAAATTATTTCGTCTAATAGTGGAAAACACGTAAACACGCAACTGGCAGAGAACAGCAAGTTTTCGAGCTCCAACAAGAATCTACAATTTTTCATTCCTCCTGATAGGACCGTTGAGATTTCTACTCATGCTGTCTCGCTTACTTTCTGATTTATTTATTTCATGTCAGTTGTTGAAAGGCAATATGACAAAACAATGAATCAAAAATTAAATGTTGTTTCCATACAAATTTTATTCTGAATTGAAACAAACAGATAATCAAACAAAAGTGAGAAACTTATAGGGTGAGTCTTGACGCCGAATAATTTGATGGATTTTGAAAAGTAAAACGATTTTGCATTTTCAAACTTCGGTCAATTTAGTGCATTCACTCAAATTCATACCAGAATTCGATATCAACCTCTTTACTACTATTTTAACATGTTTCAAATGTAATGTTAGTTGATCCATTGTGATGGATCTATATCTGTAACTATATCTATAACTGAGATGTTTTTGTTTTTCATCCTTACAGTTAAATTAATAAATATCCAGTGTAGGAATATTCGATGTTCATTCAATGCCAGAGAGCGTAGTTGAATATTTTTAGATTCTCAGATAGGACAGTCATATCATAATTTTTCAAATAGAATTCTGAAAATATTTTGTTCAGACTAAAAGAGATGTAGTGTCTCAAAATTTCCAATGGGTCTCACAAAATCGACATTAAACGTATGACAAACAATATATTCAACCGATTGTTACAACAGGTTCATCTCTTTTAGGATGATTTCGAAAAAGCTGAGGCGAAATTTCATTTGAACCATTCCTTCGGAGTCTGAAACCAAATATCAAAAATATGTCGAAATTTCTTAAATAATTTGAAAGCAATATCGATCGAATCATGACGCAGAAAAGTGATATCATCTGTACTGGTGATTTAACATCGACCTTCCCAAGTGCAGCTCAGCAACCTTTGTAGAATATTCTTGAGTCATTTGGACTTATACAATGTATTGTTAGACGAATGAGGGTACAACGTTCATCGTCTTTATTTCTTGATCTCATAATTTTACCTGAATCAATGAACATTCGGTAGAAAGCTGTAAGATTTTTTCAGATCACAACTTTATTGACTTATTTTTTACTATATCATATACCCCAGTAGTAGAAAAGTTAGTTATGAGAAACTAGTGACCCGCCTTGGCTCCAGACGGGTGCAATGCTGACACTAAATACAAATTTACCCACTGAAAATTTAAGGGCATGGAGAAACAGTGATGGAAAGATGCTTTTGTTTTATGAACGTGCCTTTTTCTCCTGCGGCTGGCGCCCTAGTTGGAATATTCAAAAATCCTGTTTTATCGCACATTCACAATATAAAACGAACCTACCTACGAAATTCCAGCCTACGAAAATATACCGGTACGGAGAAACAGTGATGAAGAGGTTATTTTCATATGTACCCCCACGGAGAGGCGCACTAGTTGTGATATTTGAAAATCCTTTATCCTAGGACTCACCAGCTTGGAGAAACAGAGATGAATGTGTGAGTGTTGAGTGAGTGACTTTCGAATATTATATAAGTATAGATTTGAAACAATTCAACGTTGATTACTGCAATCAAGAATGGGCTCCTATCCCTTTCTACCAGACTGATGAAATGAAGAACATTGGATCGAAATTTGAGAAGTTTGTTGATCTTATAATTGAGATATTTTATATTATGCACCTAAACATAACGTAATAGGTGAAAAAAAAAAACAATTTTTGTTTAACAGATAACAAAAGGGTGATGATCAAACTTCAGAATGTGGCATGAAAAATTAGAAGAAAAAATCTGAAGCACAAAGGACGTATTTCAAGGAACTGAGAAACTTTACGGATCATGTTATAAAACATGAATAGAAAGCTTACCTTCAATCCGAATTCAGAAGAGAAAAGTCTTCTGAAACATTAATTGGAGATCTGAAAAACTTGAACATATACGAGAATAATATATCACACGATCCCAGAGAATTTCACAAATGTCCATCACATTGATATATTTTTCATAGAATATTCTCATACACACTCGACTTCAGATTTAGATCATTTGAATCACTTTTCTATCAATAGGAAAGAGGTGTAAATTAGTTTTCTTTCCCTTTCAGTTTATGAGGGGCGGGTTCATCGTGTACTTTTAGACATCAAGTTGAATGGCCAAGGTGTTGATTGGCTGGAATTGAGAAATACTGCTATTATGCTGTACTATCAATTTACAGTATATACTGCATATTCATCATAAATAATGCACATTTCTTTCTCGGTGGAACAAAGCATTAGTGATTTCCATTGCCGAAATTAAAAACCCCTTAGAATTCAAGAACTTGCTGCCTATCAGCATACCTTCAGTTCAAACCGAATATTTTGAAAAAGTACTCTGTTCTAATATGGATATTTTGTCTGTTATCGAGAAAATGGAGTAGCATCACTTGTTTTTGTAGATCATACGAAAGCTTTCGACATAGTCGATCATGAACTACTGTTAGCAACACTGCACTACCTTGGGTTTGCCCAAAAATTAGTGTTGAGTTCACTAGGGATTTATTTATTAGACTAATAATGGAACACACACAAATTATTGAACACTTTGAAAAAATCGTCACTGGATTACCTCGAGGGTCTATATTGTGTCCATTAATGTTTTCGATGTATACTTACGTCCTCTTTGAAAGATAATCCGGAAAACTGTAATAGTAATTTTTTCGTCGATGATACCCGAATTTATTATTTTCTTCAGGCCAAAGACATTAATTTCAGTACCACTGTAGTTGATAATGACCTCTCATAATTTGCAAACGATATCATACTGAACAATGATATTTGGATCTGATGGATGTGAAAATTGATTATGTGTTGCGGAACCGGACAATTATTCAAACAAAACCTTGGACTTCACTTGAAAAACATGCGAATCATTTCATCAGAAAATGTATTTTGAATGTAAAAACCCTCCTTTGTGTACGGACATTGTTTTCAATTTACGAAAACAAACGCTCGCAGCGCATACAAAATAATTGTGTCAGATTTAACTATGTTTTGTAACTTGTCTGTAACTATAACAAAAAAAGGATCCTTAACTATATCCAGACACAACACATATGAAGTGAGAAATTTACCAACGAATATTCTGAGTGAGTTAAGTCGACGTCATCTCCTCCCACGAAGACACCATCTATAGAATCAACTGGAAACTCCCAATATCAAAAATAAACGAGACTCACGAAGGCGGTTAATGGCAAAGCCAAGCTTCGACATTGAACACGAACGAAATTTGTCCTCTGTCTCTCATTGCAGCTTTCACTGCAAGGCAACTGATAGAAAACCATAGCCCAAATACAATGTTTCTATGATTTTTTATGTTGAGTCATGAGAACGTTCTGTTTGGGCTCTGATTCTCAATCAGTTGCCTTGCAGTGAAAGCTGCCATGGAAGACAGAGGACACATCTCGTCGGCGGTTGATATCGAAGCGTGGCTTTGCAACTGGCCGCCTTGGAGAGCCTTGTTTATCTTTGATGTTCGAGGATTGAGTTCTCTGTCGATCCCATAGATGACCTCTTCGTAAGGGGAGATGACCGTATTCACTCAGAATTCTCACTTCAGAGCGTGATGAATTTGCAATTCACTGACTTGAAGAGCATCGTTCATCTTTAATATTATAGGATTGAGTTCCCTGTCGATCCCATAGAATGTGTCTAATGAGAAAAGATGCCGTCGAAATTACTGATTCGGCCTTGTCTTTCGAGGACAGTTAGAGTTCAGAAACACATTCGTTATTCGGTCCAGCACCACTAATGATACCTATGTCGGGTGAAAGAGCGCTGTCTGGTGTTGAATTATAAATATGTTGTGTTTGGTCTCCAGTTCAAAAATGTCCTCATAGGTCGAAACTGCAGTAACGTTAGTGAATAATAAAAGTGGTGTAAAAAACATAGATAGTTTCATTCCTCATTTTCCATCATGATCTCCCAACACAAAGTAACGGTTACATCCAATAATTTATTAATTTTCGTATTTGTTATTAACAGGAAAATCGAACAATCAAATGATAAATTAGTTTTCTGATGATGGTGGAATTTATATTGAAACATTTATTATTAATATGTGAAATTCAAAATCTCTATTTATATATTGCAACAACTAGCTGATTCTTGAGTTTACTAGTATATTGAAGCCACATTAAAATCTTCTCATGTATATTCCAATTACATAATTTTTATGAATATTTCAATACCCAACAATCATCACAGGAGTCACAAAATATTATTATCAATGTTTCGCATCTGCCAGGCCGTCAGCCACAATTTTTTTGATGTAGAATGTATTAATTTATATCGTGATATAATGGCTTATTGAATGAACGTTTCATTATTTTATCTTCGATATGTTGAAAACGAAATAATTGAAGTTTTGAATTATGTTGTGAAGAAAGCTAACACACTGATTTATATTCTGCTGCTGATCTTCGAGATAACGTTCAGCAAAAGCTCGACGCGATCAAACTTAAATCGGGTAACGTCCAATTGAGTCATTTTCAAAATGCATGTTTACACATCGACGAATAACTTTAATATCATTTGGTAAGTAATAATTTTTCATCGCAACCTTGTGAAATTCAATAAAATACTCTGTTTACTGGAATATTTTTCAATAACTGGATTTCTCTGAAACCGTTTCATTTCAAGTATCAGAAATTATATAAAAAAAGACCTCAGACTTCTATGAAGAATCATTGAAAAATATTTCTTTTCGAAAAAAGTGCGATATCACCGTATTTAAATTACTAATGAACATTCCAAAATATCATATTACGATTCATTTCTCTGAAACTGCATCACTTTGTGAGTACGAAAAATTTTCACAACTGGAACTCATATACTATGAAGAAAATCATCATTGATGACAGAATTTTTGGGTTTTCTGTGTCATACTATCTATTGTTGTTATTTTGGTCATTTCTGGAGAGAAGACGAATACTCGGAATATATAAAACAAATAGAAAATAGGGTATATCAAACACAACTTTTTTAAAATTGAAGATAAACAAGAAATTGGATTGAAGAAAAAAGTCGGTAAAGGAAGAGGTAGAAGACAACAGGTCAAACTCAAAAAAGGAAACTGTAATGGTGCATCTATCTCAATTCCTAAATAGAGTACATAAGATTACCTCTGTTTCCGGCTGGCAGATGTATACAACAGATATTGGCCATTGATAAAGCTCGAAATGAGCCCCTTATATTATTTCACTAATAGACTTGACGACTTGACATTCCAGTATAAGTAGATCATTTCACAGTCTTTCATCTTAAACGAATAGAGTTTGATGCTGAATTAAATGAGTAAAAAAAATGTTGAATGGTTTTAATGAGAAAAAAAAATGATAATAATTCTGATCATGAACTAAAAACTGAAAAATAATTTAGAAGGTAGTTAGAAGTCATGACACCACTCTGCTCAGCAATCTCAGTATTGATCAGATAAAAAAATTATAAAATTTTTGGGCGTATCATGAGTAAATATCTGAAAACTACTCCCAACGATTTCATTATTTTTTTATCTGATCAATACCGCAGATTACTGAAGAGAGTGGTGTGATGACTGCTACCCATGACCATTCGAATTATGTTTTAGTATTTAGTACATTATCCACATCATTATTATCTTCCTTTTTCCAATGAAACCGTTTAACATAATTTCTTTATTTTTTTTTTCATTTTCATTACAAAGTTCATTTTCCGAAAATTTGTTGCTGTCTAACTCCTCAATAACCCCTTCTGCCTATTAAAGCCGTATTGTGGGAAAAACCTTAACGACATACTAACCATATTACCAGTCAAGCCCTGTCATTTGATATTCATATTCAGGTTCTTGTGAAATAATATGTGATCCACCATTTTGTAGCTCCAGCCATCTGGAATTTGTACTTTTTTCAAAGTGTACTATCATTTCACTAATCGAACCCTGTCATTTGTTACCCATATTGAGGTAATATGAAATCCGTCATTTTGTATCTGCAGTCATCGTGGATTTATGATGATACAGAATTTTTTTCTTTGTTTTGTTATGAAAACCAAATATGTGTACTGAATATCAGATCAATCAATCAACTGGATGGGGGTAAAACTTTGATTACTAAATTTGATCCAAACAAACAGGGCAAGCTGAATAAAACCGAATAATCGAATACCATTCGTAACCTTTCACCAAGTATAGGAGATATTGACAAAATGGTTTAGACTTTCGCAACTGAGGTTTTCAGTGTCACTGTTTTCCGAGTTTGAAAGCCGTGTTTTTTTTGGAATTTCTTCATGACGTTTCGCTGGCGCAAGTGGCTAGCTTCTTCAGAGGTTTAACCATCATGGCTTGCTATCCGATAACTAGCTTTGAGGCTTCGTAAAGCGTATTTATGCCTTGTCAGGTAATCAGTTGTTTTGATACCTGTATTTGTACCTATACTTGTACCTGTACGTGTACCTGGAACATTAACAATCTTGCTACCTGTTGTCATTCTGTTCGTTATTTTCGAATTCCTCAAAATGAGGTTCAATATTCGATTGAGGTTCACTGCTTCTTTTTTTCTGTTGAAATTCTCCGTGTGTTTGTGGATTTTCATTGCCTCCCGTACCAGTCGGCTATAGTATCCCTGGTTGGGGCAATTAGTTCTGTGTTTTCAATTTTTTTTTGTTTTGTTTTGTTTGAAACACAAAACTGATTGCCCCTAACCAGGGATACTATAGTCGACTGGTACGAGAGGCAATAGAGATCCACAAACACACGAAGAATTTCAACATAAAAGAAGAAGCGGTGAACCTCAATCGAATATGGAACCCCATTTTGAGGAATTCG
>WOGR01001485.1:8077-19786 GCA_015342045.1 Leptinotarsa lineolata | reverse complement strand
ATAGACGTGTTTCGAAGCACCGCGATCGTAATTTTTGAGCATTTCCTCCGACCAATCGACACGAGCTTTTTTTTGAGCGATTCACAAATTGTGTGGGATCAAACGCTAACAATTTTTTTGACAGTCAAATGTTTATGCAATATTGAATATATGCTGCTCCCAATAATGCCTAAGGTTGTTCCAATCTCACGATAGGTTACATGACGATCTTGCAATATCAGTTCGCGCACATCATCAATGGTTTCCGGAATAACAACTGATTTTGGACGAACTTCACGAAATTCATCATAGTGTAGTCAATATATCATTTTATCGCAAACTAGAATCCTGATGATACATTTCGTATATTTTGTTAGGCCTTGTGTGAGGGTTGGTGGGGGGTAATTTCTCAAAATAATCGAATAACCTGTTTCAGTGAAATAGTAGCACACTCTTGTTTTTATAGATTTTCTTCCCATTCCATATAGTTTGTAAGGCCTCTAGTGAGATGATTGGGGGTCGTTTCTTCAAATAATTGAATATCTCTTTTCAGTGAGGTACCGCATTCTCATTTCAATATATGTTCCATATGTCCATGGATCACTTTTTTTAATCGTTTCCATTAATTACAAATATAGTATACCCAGCAGAAGCGTGGGTATAAAAATTCGGTTTTGATGTTTAAAATGAGATTACCTACTATTCATTGAAACAAGTTATTCGATTATTGAGGGATTGTCCCTCCCAACAATCCCCACACGAGGCTCATACACTGTGTGCAGTATATTTTCAGGATTCTTTTTTGCGGCAAGAACATATATTGAAATGAGAATTCGGTACTATCCATAGCTACCCCCACCTGAAGCCTTACGGAATATATCATCAGTTCTTTTTTGCGATGAAATCATATATAGAAATTAAAATGCAGTACTTTGTGGAAACGAGTTATTCGATTATTTTGAGAACCTACCCCCTCAACAACCAATTATGTTGAAAATCTACCCCACCCTCATGCGAGGCCTCACAAACTTTGGAAAATGTGTCTTTCGAATTCTTTTCTGCTATTGAAATTCATTTCAAAAGCAGAATGTGGTACTATTCCATATATGAAGTTCACCACTAAGTTAAGTTTAAGTTTTTTGAAACACCTGACAACAGATTCCTAGGCGGAATGTTCAATTGCATCTTGTTTTCATGGAGTTGAATAACATGCAATTGATATTTCCTTAATAATCTGTTGAAAAGATTGAAAATTGGGGATCCATACTTTTTTCGATGTATTCAAATGTGGATGTGGATAACTTCACGTCGCCGTCGGTGTCAATTATTTGAAGCGGAATTTGCACCACATTTTTGTAATGAATGGATATTGTGTAAACAGCTAGATTACCTGATCTGATACTTTCGACTTTTTATAGTAACGCGTAAAAATAAAATAGTTAACGACTTTGGTACAGTGGAAAGTTTCTCGTGGAAAATTCACAATTTAATTCCTATCAATGAAACCCATTATATTATTATTACAGTTCTTGATCAACTTATCAGTATCGTTCATTCATTCTTTCATTAGTAGAGTTTTGGAAATTTTCTCAGTCTTCATCAGGTTATTGAGTGAATAGTGAATCATAGGTTAAAATTACTGGAAATCAATTCTTGTGAATGACATCAAATGTGTCGAAAAAAATTCTTTTTATTCAACAGTAAGACCTTTTTTCGTTGCTACAAAATTTGTTAAACACAATCTTGCTAATATAAAAGTTATAGATATCATGTTATGAGATATTCATTCATTTGGACGATCAATCACTGGGCAAAATGAATATGAGTATAAATATCAGCAGATACGTCATACTGATTCAAAAATGAAATATCTAAAAAATCCATTATAAACGTATATCTTTTTCATAGCAACTAAGGAACGCATTTTCGTCACAGCCAACTGCTTTTATGGATTTACAAACATTATATTTGAATGATAGAAGAATCGGAATTTTGCATTTCTACCATGTTTATAAGACTCAGTCCAAGTATGTGTCTTGAAGTTTTAAAAGACGAGACGGTTAATTCAACTGTGGAGCAAAGAGATACTCAGTAAAGTATTGAAATCACGAAACTATGACACCACTGAATTTTCCAAACAGTAAAAATGTTTTGTTACTTTTTCCAGCTTGGCGATAACATTAGATTTGCAGAATCCACTATATCCATAAATGAACAGTTGAATACCTGATAGTAAATCAGAAAATAACTTTTCTACAGAAGATCATTCCTACCAACCAATCTGCAATCCCTCTCTTTTTATATTTACACCCCTATTGATTGAATATCCTCGACCATGTCGCATGAAAACTGGCTATTTCTGAATCCATTTGATGAAATCAAATTACGTCACTCCGAATTTATAAGTTTTCACCTTCCTCGATCCCTGGCAACGATCGTTTCAATAATTGCTTTAGGTTTTCTGAAGTTTTCCTCAGTTCATTCGCAATCATGAAAGCAATAACGAAGTTTTCATAATTTAACAACGTGAGATAAGTCACCAGGTTGTGCGTTTATCGATTAGTTCTAAATGAGACAGAAAAGACTAGTCAGTGCGTATTTGAGTCGTTGATGAAAGATTCAGAAGCTTAAATGTTTCAAAAGAGAGTGCTTCGAGTGGGTTTCGGTGAATTGATGCTAGCCCGCTTGTCTGAATTTTCTTGGTTGATTTAAGGAAAAGCGATATAAACCGTTTTTTAAGTAAAATCAGTATCTTGCTCAATCAAAGTATTTTCTGTTTCCCTCGAAGAGAAGTTGATTTCTAGCAATAGCAGGAGAGTCAGTGGCATTTTTAATGTAAATAATAATAATAATACTATATTTTCTTAATGACATGCAGAAACATGTATAGAATTTGTCATAAAAATAAAATGGAAATAATTCATCGAGGACTAAATCTAAAAATCTTCCAGGAAGTAAAATCCATCTTTCATCAGGTAGTTCCTAAGACACCTTTTGAATGATTTCAGTGTTACACATGATTTGATTTCGGCCGGAAGTTTATTGTACAACCTTTGCCCAGTCACAAGGGGCAAAGATTAGTCCTTGAAAATGGCACATGTAAATCATTTCACTGTCTTGTATTGATAGCGTCAATTTACTTATTAGTTTAAAAGATTTAAAATTGCAATATATAAAAACGAACACTTCAAATATATACAAACACGGTAAGGTTAGGATTTGCTAAGATTTAAAAAAGTCTTTACAACTACAGGTACGAGAGACACCAGCGATACAACGTAACAATTTTTTCTGAGATATAAATACATCATTGAAACAAGTAGATGACCCCCAAAAACATATTCCGTATCTTATGTGCATAGTATAACATTATCAGTTGTTTCTTTGTCAGAACTGATCTCACGTTTCTGAATAGATAGATGACAGAGTTAAGTTTCGAAATTACTGACTCACAGTGCCTCCTCCAATCAAGACAATCATCCATATATAGGCCCAGAAACTTCACACATGATACATTTTCCAAAACTTTTTTATCAATATTCACATGAATGGTAGGCACTTGTTTTTGCCTTTTATTAAAATGTATTGGCTGAGTTTTTCCTGCATTTAGATGCAATGAATTCACACAGAACCAGTCATAGAGATTGGAAAGAACGTCATTACATCTTTTCTTCAGAGAATAATCAGATTGTTTGGGAATAAGTATGGACGTATCGTCCGCATACAACACTATTACTAACCCTTGAGGAACACCTACACTGATGTCAAGATAAACCGAATTACAAGTGGTTGCCGTTATCCCTGGAGAACTGACGTACTGGCGACCAGCGTGCAGATAAGATTTTATCCATTCTAGGGCAACTCCTTCAACACCTATTCTGAATAGTTCAGTTATTAGGGTGGTATGATTGACGCAGTCGAAAGCCCTGCTTGGATCACAGAATATTCGAACAGGGCACTCACCCGCATCAACCAAGTTAGAAGTGGACAGCACTACTTGTGGATTCGTTTTCTTGAAATCCTTGCTGGTTATCGATTGTCAAATGATTTAGCTTCAAGTGAGAATTCAGCCTCTCTAAATAGACGTATTGGAATATTTTTGAAAATATGAAAGGAATAGTTATGGGGCGATAATTACTAACCAGTTGTGGATCACCTTTTTTCAGAATCGGAACGACCCTGCCAGTCTTTAGGTAATCTAGAAAATTACCATTCGAAAGTAAGAGGTTGACAAGATATGTCAAAGGAGATTATATAAAAGAGACAACCTTTTTCAGTTAAAATGCTGGTATGTCATCAAAGCCAACAGATCTCTTACTTTTCAATTTATTTTGTAGTAGTTCAGATAATTCCGATTGCGTATAAGGATATAATAAAAACATTGTCTGCAGAGGATTTTCGGAATTATATACAAAATTTGTAGCAAAACCACCGTATATTCTTAATTATATCAAGTGGGGCATTTTTAAAAAATGAGTTGAAAGAATTAGCAACCTCCACTGGAGGTTCTTATTTTTTGAAAAAGCATTCATTAATTTCCAAGCGGTTTTTGTAGAATTATCAGATGTTTCAATTATATTTTGATAATGTTTCTTTCGGTTTGCCTTCAACAGGTTCATAATGATCCCTTTTTTGATCTTTATAATATTGACGTAGTTCAGGAAATGTCCTTGATAGCGCATTAAATTTTTAAGGTTAGTAGACGATTGTCTTACATCATTATTTATCCATTTAGTATTTCTTTTCACAGATTGTCTTGTTATTAATGGATCATTAAGATTAGCTCCGTTTGAAAAGATTGTGAGTGATGTGAATAAGTATCACTCAGTGAAATAAACCTTGGAAAATTTTGCACAAAACCACAGAAAATAGTTGGTGTTGCAATTATTTCGTTTAATGTTTCTGAGTTCATAATTTTCAGTTTAAATCCTACACATTTTTTACTCGTGAATATTCTTACGGTACTCCCAAATTCAAAGGGCATACCCCAATCATCGATTAATCTAATATGAATCAACTGGAACTTTTTGCTTATCAATTGAGAATATTCATCATCTGTCTATAAGAATAGATAGCGATAGAATGCGTGGTTTCACATTGTCTAATTGAGATTAGACAATGTGCAACGATATATTTCGGTAGACAACACTTTTAAAAGACACGGGGGCAACTTAATAATAATTAAAAAAAAAAACATTTATTGCCTAACAGAAACCATCAACAAGGGAATTTTCAAAGGATAGCAAATTCAATATAAATAGAAGTACATAAATAAAATGAAGATTTTTTGTATGTAAAAGTGTATAATTGAAATTTCTTTTGCAAAGCTCTTTCGACTTCGGTGCTCAGTGCTCTTCAGTGCTCTTCATTGCTCACCTGGAAGCAAGTAATCTTATTGAAAAGAGAGTTAGATTGAAAAATTTTGGAATTTAAAATTTTAGGTTATGAATTTAGAAACATTAATTTAATTGTAGATGAATACTTACTCGTAAGGTAGCAGGAAGTGTCGAGAAGAGGAAACATAGTACATAATTTGATTTATATAAAAACTAATCAGCATAATAACCAACGAAGCACTAGTTGGAGATAGCGACCATGTGGCTCAGTCAAATTGTGATGTGAAAAGAAGGAAAGTGTCAAGTGTCATATTGAAATTGTAAATGGTACCAACTTGGATAGATGACACACCAGGGATTTTAAAAAAAAATTAAATGAATTATTAATGTTAAAAGGCAAATTGTTAATTTTTAAATAATAAATTTTGAAAGCTATTCCTAATCCTTTGATGAAGGGGAAGGAAATCTCTGTCCAAGTTCACTTGAATATTCGAACAATGTTCATTATTGGAAAGTTCTTTGGATATCCCAAGTTCTTCAAACAAGTCGAGTCTGAAGAAGTTGTTTTTGTCAATATTATGTAAAATTTTGGAATTTTTGGGGCAGAACTTGCAGTTCTCTCATCACACGTATTATTGAACATCTCAAAAGACCGGATAAATCGGCATTTGGAAATCACATTGAATTCAACAACCATAACTTCAGCCCCAACAAAAATTCCAAAATTTCACATAATATTGACAAAAAATCTTTCTCAGACTCGACTTGTTTGAAGAATTTGAGATATCCAAAGCACTTTCCAATAATGAACATAGTTTAAATATTCAAGTGAACTTGGACAGAGATTTCCCTCACCTTCATTAAAGGATTAGGAATTGCTATTAAAATTCTTTGTTCAAAAATTAACAATTTGCCTTTCAACATTAATAATTCATTTAATTTTTTTTTAAATCCTTGGTACCAAGTTGGTACCATTTACAATTCCAGTATGACACTTGACACATTCCGAGCAAGATGTCCTTTTTTTACATCACAATTTGACTGAGCCACATAGTCTCTATCTCCAACTAGAGCTTCGTTGGTTATTAGGCTAATTAGCTTTTATATAATTCAAATTTTATAAATGTACTATGTTTTCTCTTCTCGATACTTCCTGCTACCTGACGAGTAAGTACTCATCTTCAATTAAATCAATGTTTTCAAATTCATAACATAAAATTTCAAATTTTTCAATCAAACTCTCTTTTCAATAAGATTACTTGCTTCCAAGTGAGCACTGAAGATGACGAAGGTCGAAAGCTCTTTGCAATAAGAAATTCAATTATACACTTTTACATACAAATTTTTCTCCGATTTATTGAATTCCGTTCAGTTCGAATAATATTTTTGTAGTTCGAAAATAATATAAGATGATGAAAACAAATATTTTTTGATAACCAGGGATTTATCACTTATCATCTCCATACACGCACATGTCAGTGTCAATAAACCTAAAAATTATTTTAGAGACGAATTTTACACAGAAATGTATTGTTTATCTTACAGTTGGAAATAACACGTGTTGGTTCAAATGTAAATATTGAATTCATGTACCAAAAAAACACATGATTTATTCTTGACTCGAACGTATGTAAACTTCAATTGTTTTTTAGAAACGCACATCCACACAGAGAACTATCAGCTAATAGAAATAATATTTGTCATATTCATATTATAAAAACTTACAACCCAAATTCATATGAAACAGAAAGTTTTCAGAAGTTGTAAAATAGAAAAATGGACCTGACAAGTAGAATAATCACCAATGATCATGTTTTTTATTTATGTCATGAGTATTACAGCTGATTAGAGCATTTTAAGAAATACTTGATGAAATCATGAATCAAAACATATCAGTTTTGATTTACTTCTGATCTGAAATAAATATGCAGAGCGACTCAGAAGGATAGAAATGAGCATAAAGCTTGTCGCTCAGTTGTCCGGCACAGCACGGCACGGCGCTGTCCGTCGCCTGAATGCGACGAGTCGTAGTGTCGCCCACTTGTTAAGGTTGTCACCCACTTGCCCGGCACAGCACGGCATGGCGCTGTCCGTCGCCTGATGGCGACGGGTAGTAGCATCGCCCACTTGTCCAGCTACAATCAGTATACTGAAGGTGCTGTTTGTTCGATTTCAAGGGAATTTCAGTTGACATCGAGCGGTGTTAGAAACATGTCTATCATTAGCAGTTCTGACAAAGAAGACGTCATTATAGTGGCCGCATTATTGAATGAAAAAAATTTTCACAAAAAAGAAGGATGTGGGTCAATCCCATGATTCAGAAGAGGGCAAATCTGGGAGAGTTTCATCATCTTTTCAACGACCTGAAACAAGACGAGAAGAAATTTTTCCAATTCGGCTATTGGAAAGAAGTTGAACAAGAATACTTTGAATTTACCTCCAGACAAGTCTTTACCAGGCACTAATGAAATCTTGTCCTACAGACTTAGTAGTGCTAGACGAACTTCAGGAAATTGTTTCGGAATTTCAAGGGAGATCGAATTTATCAGACACACCTGCAAATTAACCCAAAGCACCTTGATGAACTTATTCTGGCTATATGTTGTTTACACAACTTCCTCCGAAATGATACATGCCATTGGACCGACGCAGCCGACGATAATCAAGCCTCACAAGAATTAAGGGAAATATCAGGAAGAGGAGGAACTTTCACTACAATTACGTTACAGATTAGAAAAAAATTTAAAAATTATTTCAGCTCTGGAGCCAATTCGGTGCCGTGGCAAACAGACATGGTCAGGAAAGGAAAAAGGAATATTTGACTTCAAGTCCATATTCATAGTGATATATTATTTTTTCTATTCTCTGAGAAAAAAAATGAACTATTATCGAGTGTATTCCAATCTAGCGGACTCATTGTATAAATAACTTTAAACATACAGATGTTTACCTGGTCTATTCATTTCTCCTGCAATTTCCTCCCATATATTACCTTTGCATTGTTGATTGTGGTAGTTACTGTCAATGAAGTCCATTTTCATAGGTACCATCTGACACTGTGCTGTCAACTGATGAAATAGCAAAACAGAGAGACAGAAACTTCCCAGGCATGTTTGGACAAGTTGATGCTGGCAAGTGCTGGCCGGTGACGCGCTCACTTGGCCAGTCCGTCACAGCACGTACCGTTATTTTCCGGACAGGATCAGAGAGCTGGAATCCTTTCCGGCGGCGGACGCTCTTGGCTGTGCCGTGCCGGGCTAGTGGGTGGTTGTCCATTCATTTTCATTGTTTCAATCCATGCTGTGCTGTCCCGGACAAGTGGGCGACAAGCTCAAGTGGTGAAGTTGGTGACTGTGCTGGACCACTAAGGACTCTTTCATACGGGCAGCTTCACGTCTCTCGCTCCTATACGAGAGCGTTTCTCACTCCTACCTACGCCCATTCACACCGGAAGCTTTTTCAGTTCTTGGCTTCTTGAGCTCAACCGTAGAATTGATCGCACGCGAGCTGTTGCCATATACCTTCTCTACCGTCGACACAATTTCGACGAATGGGATGAATAAAGTTGCGAAATCTACGTTGAGCACCTTGCAGATTTCCACCAAACTTTTTACGATGTCATTTCGGTCCTTATACATGTCGAGACTTTTATCCCAAAGAGCGGATCGGTTGCAGATCGTAATCTGCCATAATAATTAGTGTGAAGCGTCAACTCGGAGAAGCCGTTTTCACTCCTCTCATGGAAGCCTCCACTCATCCTTTTGCATTTTGAGGAGGAGACGTGACACCCCGGCTCGATGTGCAGGGGACGTGGGAGCTCTCGTCTCCCGAGGCGTGGCAATCCCCGCTCTTCGTCTGTAAGCTCCATTGGACTCGTGGCATTTTAGCTTCAAGAGCCTTCCTCTCTCTCGGGAGCGAGAGACGGGAAGCTCGTGTGAAAGAGGCATTAATATCTTACATAGCCTATTGTATCGCAATGCAACTGTAGTATCACTAGTCTGATAAAGCTATTGTATAGTAAAACACGTATTGCGGTTTTGTGAACTATTCAGTGAAAAATGTTACTTGAATATATTGCATCGCAATTGGAGCAAGTTCCAGTTGATCTTTTCAGAAGCATTCGTCAAATAGCATTCAAAAAAGCACACAGCTTCAGTATAGCAATTTTTGCGATTGAGAAAAACCATTGATATAGACGATACTTTGCGACTCGATTAAATTAGATTTAATGGTGACTATCGTTTGATCATCAGTTCGAGGAGTTCACGACTGAATAAAAAAGTATTCATGTTCAAAAGTGGGCATCTCTCTGTCTAATCAAATGACATGGCAGACTTTAAATCAAATATATTTTACGTTGATCAGTTTCATTAACACAAGCACTACAGAAAAATCCTCAAGGCGCTCTAAGAGTGGTGCCTGTGGAAAAGTAGCGATTCACGTTGGATTTGAATCTCTGGTGATTAAATTCATTTGGAAAAACGTTTTCAGGAAATTTATTCTACGAAAAACGCAGTTCTTCAAATGAACGAGTTCTTAAACAGTAAAGTTCGAGCTGTTCTGAGCTGAACTTCAAAACGATGAACAGCTATAGTCCATTGCGTATTTCTGATACGTACCGCTCTTGGTAGAATTAAATGTGCCAAGTTACTTGAACACCTGCCGTGAAAGTATCTTCAGAAGAGAGACAATTCTCCAACCTTTCTTCGATCTTCCAGGCTATCAAGGTTACAAGTGATGATCGTGTCTCCAGTCAGGCGGTTGAGTCTTTTCTGGATGGAATCCGGCAGCTTCAATGTATGCTTAGTGTTCAGTATCAGGGGCCAACTGCACATTTGTGTCATCGTCTAAAAAACCTTATGATCACAAATACTAACTCTTACCTCAGTCACGGGTGCAGCTATAGCAACCGGCTTGCCTTTCGGGTTCAAAATAAATCAAACAAGAATGATGGATATTGAGTGATATGGTATTATCAATGAAGAGAATATTGGACAAGCACTCATAGGGGGAATGAAAAATAAACAAATGGATTCACCATCAGGGGTAAACTGCGATTTCGTGTCATCGTCGGAATACCTTGTGATTACGAGGACTAACTCCCAACTTAGTCACGGGTGCAGCTCTAGCAACCTGCATAACATCCGGGTCCAAGATAAATCAAACTAGAATGTTAGATATTGAGTGATATGGTATTATCAATAAAGAGGAGTTATTGGACAAGCACTCATAGAAAGGTGGGCAAACCGCAGATACGTGTTTCTGGCTACTTAGCCTTCGTCAGTACGGTACAGACAAGTACGAAGGATAGACAGCACTTGTTTGCAAAGAAGGGGTCAAAAACAAACAAACGGATTCACTATTTGGAGCCAACTGCATATTTGTGTCATCGTCTAAAAGCATTGTGATTACAAGGACTAACTCCCAACTTAGTTACGGGTGCAGCTATAGCAACCTGCATGGCATCCTGGTCCATAATAAATCTAACAAGAATGATGGATATTGGGTGATATAGTATTATTAATAAAGAGGAGTTATTGGACAAGCACTCATAAGGAGATGGGCAAACCGCAGACACGTGTTTCTGGCTACTCAACCTTCGCCAGTACGGTACAGCCAAGTGTTAAGGATAGGCAACACTTGGTTGCAAAAAATGGTCAAAAACAAACAAGCGAATTCACTATCAGGGGCCAACTGCACATTTGTGTCATCGTCGGAGAACCTTGTGATTACAAGGACTAACTTCCAACTTAGTCACGGGTTCAGCTATAGCAACCTGCGTGACATCCGAATCCAAGATGAATAAAACATGAATGATGGATATTGAGTGATATGGTATCATCAATGAAGAGGAGTTATTGCACAAGCACTCATAGGAAGGTGGGCAAACCTCAGACACGCGTTTCTGGCTACTTAGTTTCCGTCAGTACGGTCCAAGGCGTATGGCCAAGCGTGTCACTGGAAACAAAAGACTATTGTTGATTATTATTGCTGCTGTCAAAAACTATATTAGATAGATAGATCTTCATTATTTGAAATGTAATACATTTTATCGACAAAGGGGGGAATGTTTATAAATACATAAAATGTTAAAAATATATAAAATGTGTTGTTTTTGATTCCTTTGTTTTCCTTTTTTAAAGACTATATAGTATTTCCAAATATACAGTGAAGATTAAAAATAACAGACCAAAAAAGACAGACAAAAAACATCAAGATTAGGAAAAATGTACAAAATGCATAATTGCTGTCAAGGGAATAAATAATTTCAATAAAAATATATTGACTTAATTCAATAAAATTAACTTCGTAGAAAGATTTGATATATGAAATACTGCCATATTTTTGGTTTTAAGATTTTCGAAAACTGTATTCAAGTTTTCTTACTTACCTC
>WOGR01001484.1:0-19789 GCA_015342045.1 Leptinotarsa lineolata | reverse complement strand
TACCTATATACATTACAGCGGCATTACAGCGTGGGGCTCAGTTTTGCGGGTACATTCAAATCCATTAGAAATTATTCAGAGGAGACTTTTAAAACTAATCTATTCGGAAAATGGACACCTTTCAACAGACCGACTGTATAAGGAATGTTCTATTATAGATCTTCGACAGCTACATTATTTTTGTACAAATGTAAAATATCACAAAGAGCATACTCTTTTACTGCTGCAAAACTTCATGATACAACACCGGAAGCGATAAGAAATATATTTCATAAGTCAATTTTTTGTATTTATTGTTATTATTTTATTAATATATTATTTCAGCTCTTTTATCATATTTTGAATCATTATTTGAATTTATCGTGATGCAACATCGTTTTATTCTTTGTGTTTTGTATTATTTCATATACTTATAGATTGTTTGCGAAACAAGTCTCAGGTGCCCAATAAGGATTTCCAAATATACCAACCCGCACATATGGGGCGCGTTCACATATGGAAATTATCTTTTCATCACTGTTTCTCCGTATCACCATATCTTCGGAGGCTGAAATTTTTTATGTAGGTTCGTTTTATATTGTAGGTATGCAATAAAAACTTATTTCCAAATATTACAACTGGGACGCCAGCCGCCGAGGAATAGCTGCGTCCATAAAACAAAATAATTTTTTCATCATTGTTTCTCCATGACCTCAAATTTTCGGTGGGTGAATTTATATTTAGTATCAGCATTGCACCCCTGCGGAGCCGGGGCAGTTCGCCAGTTCGCATATAATCTCACTTTGCCCACTTTTATTGTTATTTCAAAACCATCTCAATCGTCGTAACAAACTGATTGATGACTATTCACCAATAATGTGAAATATTTTTTGTGAATTTTTTGGGGGTTCACTGTTCTTTGTAGGATGCAATGCTGACAACTCGGTTTTGTTTTATTTATATAACAGTCGAGAGCACTCTGGCTTTCTTTCCAAGACTAAGAAATATTTCGAGAGATATTTCACAGTGGAAGGTACAGCAGGCGTTGAGATTTCACACGTTTTTCCTTTTCCTTCCATTAGGCAAGTGATACTGCGGTCTCTGTATATTTTATTGTGAATTTCCTTATTTCTTCCTCTCAGGGAAACGGGTCCGCTAACATACGTCGCATTGTGAGCGGTTTTTAACAGTTACAATGAGACCGTCATGAAATGGCTTATGAGTTAAATGGGAACGTAGAAAACGTATCAACGAAAACTGTTTGGTACTGAAATTTGATGATATTTCAAAGATAATTCGTAGATGTATAATTAGGTCAGTGAAGATCATTCCATTATAATGAGTTCAATATGTATTTTCTGGAAGCGAACAAATAATTTTTTTCTATCTGTATGCTTAATTGAAAATGATATAGACCTATTATAGGTATAAGAATTTTTTAAAATGATTGGACTTCAGGCTTTGATCGACAGTTCGAAAAATCCTAAAGGGAATTTCAATTCTAATATCAGAATTGTTATTAAAATATAATTTTTGTTTTTTAATAATCAATTAGGGAATCTTTGGCCTAATTGCAAACCCATTTCAATTTCATGACAATAGAAATGAACTTTGTGATCTTGGGAAAAGTGAATTTTGGTTAGATGATTGTAATTGCTCCATTGGCAACGAGCGATTAAGATGTAATTGAACATTTCTTGCTGTTTCAAACAATAACGTGTAATGCTTCAAATCTTGCAGATCTCCATAGCGGCTAGAACCTATCAATAATAATTCCGGATAACATTAGTAACAGCTTTGTTCGCTTATACTCATAATACCTAAGATATAACCCCGCTAAGCTTCGTATTAGAGCACGAATGAAAGCCCTATTCGCCACTTCTATCCAATCTAAATTTATAATGTGTATTATTGGTTTGGCAAATCTAAAGACAATTGTGTCTTCGGGATTACTCCTACTCTTCCCTTTCATCTTACACGTCCCTTGTCCAAAACTCATCAAGACTTACCGTAATTTGATTTATTGGAGAAACTGGATATCAATTTTCGTAAATTACGAACGTTGTTAGACTGCCGGAATAATTGAACGGGGTGGATTTGCCGGTAAAGTGCTGACTAATGGATTCTGATAGATGATATATTTGTGAGAAATATTAGAGGAAAGTAGAAATATGAATTGAATCAATGTTTGGACAGGAGGTAACTTCGATTGGGGGTCTCAAAAACTCAGATGAATTGATATGAAAATATTACTCAATGAAAGCTATAAAGTCAATGCTTGTTCATTTTGAACCGTAGAAAAGTGGACCGCAATCAAAATTTTTCGGTATTTCAGTGCAGTGCTTTGAACATTTGAAATGAACATTTTGTAAAGAACACAAAATTATTATTTTCATGACAGTAATAAGCGAAATTGGTTTCTGCAAGCAAAATCATTCCTTGTGAGTAGCCGATGGTTTTCTTCTGTTCATCTCTACCATCGGCGATGTTGTTGGAAAAGATCAGCAATCCCATATATTGCTTTGCTTCACTTGCACTCTTCTTCACTTTTTCCTATTCAAATGCGTGAACATCAGCTGTGAATGCAAATATCTGCTGACAACTGAAAGATCTTGAACTCTATGGCTCCGGAGTAGAAGATTTTCATGAGTCTCTGAAACAGACAAATATGCAATAGTCCATCTCGAAAGAGGACTTTGCGAAGATTACGTAGACGATGTGCAAGCTCCTAGAATGAAGCATCCTATAGCATCTAATGACGGAGAGACGTAATGTAACAGCGGAAAATAAATTAAGGGATGTTAACTGTTCAAAAGTATGCTTCATTCTGTCTTCAAATATATTTCTCAGTCACTGATTCGATAACTCAGGTTTACATAAGAATTCAAACACAAAGAAACAAAACGTGTGTCTGACTCAACCCTAAAATAACTTATTAACTGGAGTAGAATAAAATATATAGAATCTTCCTTTGTTCTGAGTAACAACAGCTTGGATAAGAATAAAAATAGTGATAACAATAATAATAATGACAATCAATATATCTTATCACTAATTGAGTAATTTCTTTACAGTATTCTCCCTATATAATGGGAAAATTCAACTTCTAAGAGGTAAGTACGGTGGAAAACTCTCTCCGCGGCAAGGATCAACACAATCTACGACAGATCTGGTCGTTGAAACTGCCTAAGAAGAACAATCGCGTCCATAAACGTGCTTGCTGATCCGATCCTATTGTACTTCTCCGAAGTAGCTTAGTGGACTCGAAAGGAACAGTACCAATATGACTCAAAAAATTATGCACCCTCGAATGAGTTTGGATCCTGAGTCATACGTTTTCCGGTTTTGAGTTGTGAGTTTGAAGTGTCCCTATAACAGAATGGTTTTGGCAGGAGCCTGTGATGTCATCAGAGGTTCGAATCATCTCCTCTGCATGTAGATCTTTCTTGATCATCGAAGCAAGACGACATGCGTCATGGAGTATTCAGCTCCGGTTGAGAGGAATATCGTCCAAAAAGTTTTTTTCTTCAACCTTTGGGGACTCTTTCCAGAACACTCTGTTGGGATTGTAATTCTGATTATTGGAGTCCTTGGTGGAATGAGGCCCTTTCTACTTTCGAATCTCAAGATTGGGCCGTTCTGCCGCAGAAATATTTGCCGAACAAATAACGGAGGCTGCCAGTCTTGGCTCATTTTGTCTACTTATGGCATATAATAATAATAATAATAACAACGGCAACACAATAATGAGCAAATGTATGAGATCTTCTTCAATTACATTCGAGACCACATTTTATCGAAGTACCTGTCCTTCGCTTTTCTCAGGTTGAGTGGGCTGAAGTCGGCAATTGAGTGGTTCATCAAAGCCTGTCACGATGGGGCTTTCAATAACTCAGTGTACCGCAGCCTTGTAATGGATATATCAGTAGATGTTTCTGACATAAGGTACAGGGCCTGCCGCTAGGCGCTTGAGACTCTAACGCACTTGGTGTCAGCATGTTCAGAATAAGTGGTCTCAGTCTATATCCATCAACATAACGTAGTTTTATTACAATCTGGGGCACTTTTCCGGTATTGATGAGACACTGGTGTTACTCTACGCTCCGAGAGATATGCAAACCCTTGTGATGAATGAGAAGTTCTCACTTTATGGAAACTATCCATTTTCCACCCTTCCACCCTCAGGATCACACGAGCTGATAGCAGTGTGTAACGAAATTACTTAATTAGCTATTGGGTAAACATTATTATTATTGTTTACACTGTTGTTATTCAAACTGTTGTTATTTAGAAGAATGGAAGATCCTATATTTTTTATTCTACCCCAGTTAATTAGTTATTTTAGGATTGAATCAGACACACGTTTTGTTTCTTTGTGTTTTGTTTCTTTGTGTTTGGATTCTCATGTAAACCTGTGTAATTGAACGAGTGACAAGATAATATTTTTGAAGACAGAATAAAGCATACTTTTGAACAGTAAACATCGTTTGATTCATTTTCCGCTGTTACACAGTGATATGATCCTTCTTGACCATCTTTTTTTTGAACGATACTCGACTCATACGGAGTTGAATCTCAACGAGAAATATTGTCTTGCTTTGATAGTCGTGAAGAACTTAGCTTAGGACACACCCGTGTTTCATCGATACCGTGGAAATACCGCAGGGGATAATAAAGCACCCTTAGCGCCGCGTTATGTCGATGTATATAGGCTTAAACTGTATATGCCAAACATGACCTAAAGCTTCGACAAGTACGGAGTGAGCGCCGATGTCATCAGATGATGGCCACTTGCCACATCGTGAGGTAAGTGATCATTGGATCCGAGATTTATGTGACCTGAACAACTGCAATGGGCCAAGGATAACAGCGTTTTACAAGTTTTCAACCCGTCGTATGAATGCAAGGCAGTAAAAACTTGAGATTTGAGAATAGTGAAAGCCACAAAGGACTCAATCAATCCAAAAAAATCGTATCAACAAAGTAGTCTGCGGAGTTTGGAAATACCTTTCTCGGTCGATGTTCACCCTACCTGGAGCTTAAAACTCTATAATGAAGGTCTTACTCTGATGATCAAGGAGGACTGCATCAGGCTTATTGGATTTTATCTGCTTGAAGGTGGGAATGATGTTCCAATAAATTCAGCACTTTCCATTATACTTAACGTGTTCAATATCCTACAGAGCATAATGCTAGTGTTTTCAATACCGTAGGAGTGCCGAAGGTGGTAGTAATTATTGTTAGTATTATCATGAGCCAAAATAAACCCTTGGGGGTTTGCGGTGGAGGGTCGAATAGACCCACCCACTTTTGACTTTGTATTATCATTTGGAAAGCTTTTGTTATTCGTTTTTCCAAAGGTGGAGATTTGGAAGATTTTAGTATCGACAGGCCACTTTCTACACTCTCAACTCATTTCAGAATTATAGGAAAACTAATGAGAAATTTTTGAATTGAAGTAAAATGATAAACACAAAATTTGGTGTTCAGGGCTCAAGAGAAACTGAAGATACAATCTTCCCTTCACACGAATCTTTATAATAAAAAGTTGTATCTGAAGTTTTTGCGACATTTCTAAGGCTTTCGATTGTGTATAGAAAGAAAGTGATAGAAACCAAATGGTTATATTACATGTAGAAGTATCACAGATCAAAGATATTTCACAAGGAGCCTGATAATTCACAAGGATCGGTTTTGAGACCAGTTCTTTATGTTTATTTTCCAATGACTTGGCCACCATACAAATTTGAGGGAGTTTTTTCATTCGATAGTACCATCGTCTTATGGCATGGAGATATTACAAATGAAATATCATTTTCAAGGGTTTGAAAAAGGTTAAACAATGTTGTGATTCAAACTATTCATGTTCCGAGTTCCGATACCCCAGAAACGAATGTACTTACTTCCTGCAGTTATTGTGAGAATCTAAGCCTGGAGGGATATATTTTGGAAAATAATTGTTTTCTGAATGCTCTTTATTGAGAATCGTTTTATTGAGTTCATTAACAAAAAAAAGTTCATTACTTTCCCGTTGAAGCTCATGTAAGATATGGAATGGCTTTCTGGAAACATTTTGTATAATATTGTTTTATATCAAATACTCTAAGAATGGCTTCTGTGCGAAAGTAGCGATTCACGTTGGATTTGAATCGCTGTAGAATAAATTCATTCGGAAAAACGTTCTCAGGAAGCTTATTCAACATAAACGCAGTTCATCAAATGAAAGAATTCTTAAACAGTGGTTCAAGGTGTACTGAGTTGAACCTCAAAACTATGAGCAGCCACAGTCCGTCGCGTATTTCTAATATGTACCGCTCTTGGTGGAATCACTTCCTGTGAAAGTATCTATAAAAGAGAGACGAATCTTTTTCGATGTTCCAGACTGTCAAGGTTGCAAGTTCATATCTCCAATCAGGGGGATGGCTATTGAAAGGTGATCTACCTATAGAGTAAAATGAATAAACATCTATTGACGGGAGTATATGCTCTGACACTTGTATTATTTGGTCGTAGTTGTCAGTATTTTGGAATGTATTTAATGAGCTGTGCGTGGTATCAGGTTACTGAGGAACCTTCGCAAGTTGCTGTGCATGGAAAAAAAGAAGTTTTCATCCAAGTTTGTTTTTCTCTAGATTGGACCCTTTTTTACTGATCGAAAATAGCGTGCCATTAGCAGTACCAAAAATTGAAAATTGTTTCAATCCCTTCGAACCGCTCGTGCTGGATGAAAATTCATCATAAAACTGGAATAGATCTTCCCAAAAATTTGATCCATTTGCAAGAGCTGAGGATATAAAAGTGACGTATTTTTGTCCCTAGTTAGAAACGACGGCCTGACAGTTTCATGTTCTTAACAGGCAAATATACAATTTTGAAGAAAATTAAACATGAATTCTAAGACCACAGGAATTCCCAGAACAAATATATATTTGAGAGAGCCAAGTTCAATACGATTGTACAAAAAAAAGCACAATCATTTGATAAGTTTTTGACTGAACTCAGAATGGCTGTTAAACTGATTGATTACTCTAACCAGGAAGGAGGCTTCGTGACAAAATAGTCATAGGGTGAAGAGATAGTTCCAGAAAAGAGAAATTGATGGGAGAAGCTAATTTAACGTTATCAAAAGTAATTGATTTTGGTAGAGTTTCAGAAATAAACAAAAATTAAGTGGAGAAATTTGATAGTGGGGTTGAAGTTGATGGCTTAAGAATGGTCAGTCGAGAATGCAGAATAACAAAGAACAGACCTGCAGCAATTGTGGATATATACATAAGTATGGAATGAAAATAACCTGCCGATGGAAAATCTTGTGCCAGGTGTTAAGGTCATAACTTTTTTGCCAGAGTTTGTGTTGTTAAAAGTAAAAGCGAGTTACATCACCGTGAGCAACATAGAGAGAGAAAATCTACTTATTGTCAAAACAGTGGAAGAAACAGTTCACAGTGAAGTAGTGGAACTGAAAGTGACAACAAGAGTGCCGTTGATTCTTCAGAGATGGTAACGATGTGGACCAAAGAGATGTTGATTAATGGTAACATGCTGTTTGGTTGTAACATGGTGTTGATTATTTGAATCAAAAATCATTTTTAGTCATTCCTTTTTCTCTGTATAATTATATTTTGTGTTTGTGAATATTGAAAATGACTGCATTTTTGTTAATGACAAATGATAAATATCAATTATTATATTTTGATACTCCCCTGTTCACAATGTTATTTTAAATTCGATTCTACTTTGAACTGAGCTTTGTCAATAAAAATGTTGATTCCTTCAACAATAAAGTTAATCCCCTAGATAATTGTGAAGAAATCAAATTATATCGTTATTAGGGTACACGTCATCTGGTAAATTCTTCATTCAATATTCATTATAACTTACCTTGAAGAGGAATAAAACCGTTCTGTTACCATATACGATGTTACTTTCGGGTTTTCTTCAATGGATCTTAGAGAAACGTGTACTGTTCGAAAGAGTTTATATCACTGAATTATTGAATAGATACAGCATCATTGCATTTTGATTCGTTTGCATATTTCAGTGGTTCAGATGTTATTTCCAGTGAGATCTTATGAGGCTTCGTTTCAGTCGGAGGGGAACGTGCTCAGGGAGAAAAAATATTTATCACGAATAAATAAGCCTTTTTTTTAGATTTTCTTTCGCAATTTCCATGTACCAATCCAGTAGACTTCTCACTGATAATTAGGATATAATGCTACATGATTTTTATTCATTTTTTATGAGATACGAACACGTAAATATAGCAGAGTAAATAACTTGTCAATCTTTCATCTTAAAAACTTCAATTTCTATACTAGAACTGTGAGAGGAGACGAATGAAATAATGAAAAAAAAGGTGTGTAGATAACTGTCAGAAATCAATAGAGGATCATGATTAAGATCATAAGTTAATGTGGATAGTTTTCATAAATTTAAGCTCACTGAATATTTCATATAATTTTATTTCACGTATATCAATATGAGAAATTATGAGTGTTTTTATTTTGAAAAATCATAGGTCACTTTTTCATTTCCATACTGGAACCATAGTCATACTATGTGAATAATGCGGATATCATGATTCGGCAAAATTGTAATTATTTCAGAATCAATTCAACTACTCTTTGAGAAAAACATTTTGGGTTCCAATTTCATCAGTGAACAAAAATGTGGGAAATATCCTGATCTTTCCTGAGAGTATTTCTCTTTCATGAATATCATGATTTTGGGAAATTTCTTTTCGAATAAGTTTCATGTACAATCCTTATAATTTTCCAGTGTGTGTAAAAAAAATTTCATAGTCTTCGTTTCATTTTTCTATTCATGATGGGAGCATTTGGAATTTTTGCTTCATCCAATAATAAAAGAGCCCATGATGACCTTTGAAACAAACGTGTGAATCTATGAATGTGAAAAGAAATCAAAGAATTATCTAGACAAACCCAGAACTCGAATAGCCATTGATAGCTTCATTTGTCTTCGATATTAGTGAAATGAATTTCATCAGTTCGGACTTCCATTGTCTAACATTGTTCAAAATGATTTGAAATCCCTGAAATAACCTATACAATTGTAAATTTAAAGAATAGCTGGAAGTGAATATATTGAGCAGAAAACACCTAAAATGAATTTACAGTGAAATAGAATACAAGTAAGAAATCAAACAATTGGAACAAAAAAGAAATGAATGAAATTGAAAATTTTGCGATTTCAAGCCACGTTACTTCAAGACGTTTCGATTATTAGTATCCACAATCGTGATGATTTGTATTTCATTCCACTGTGAATTCATTTCAGGGTTTTTTTGCTCAATATATTTATTTTCAGCTATTTTAATTTTCAATTGTATTGGTTATTTCAGGGATTTCAAATCATTTTATACAATATTGGACAATGGAAGTCCAAACTGATGAAATTTACTACGAAACATTGTCAATTACGTTCAAACATTAGTGAAATGAGTTTTTCATCGATCGAAACATGACGTTTTCGTAAGGAGTGATAATATCGCCTCTACTTTCTGAGAAACTTTGTATTGCCAGAAATGCATTTTCAGCATAAAACATTACATTCAGTCTACATCAACCAACCAACTCGTTCAACTACCTTTTGGACACTAATCAAATAAGCAATATTTACTTGGGGTAAGTTCCACCTCACCTCAAAGATGTCTTTAATGAATTTGATAGTTTGCTGTGTAACTTCAATGAGCTCCCAACATTTTTTATGTTGATTTGGTGGAGTACCTATAAAATTCACATTTTCCTTCACAAAATATTATGAGTTTTCAAAACATGATCTTCTGGGTAGTTCTTAGCAGATATATCCCTAGTTCGGTCTCGTATTCTTCTGAAGCTTTTAGAACCCAAAGTCAATAGTTACCTGATATTAGACACATTTTTGTTTCATCTGAAAGAGATTAGTTTATCATCTGATATATTTCGATAATTCTGAAACCTGGATTCTTCTGCTGTAATAACCTATAAAAACGGATTCACTTTGTGACGACTTCGTCTTGACATATTCTTAAAAAATCATTTTGAATACCACAGCTGAGATTTTCCAAATTACATTTTGTCATACCTACCGTAGCTGCTATTCTTTCTCATTTTTAAAAAGATCAATGACTCTTTCCCTTTGTATATCTAATAATCCTACATGATGCGTTTTCGAATTGATGTTATTAAAATTTATGTTATCGAGAAACCGGAAAAAATTTTCGAAATGCGATTGATTATTTCCATCATCATCGTAACAAATATCAGTAATGTCAAATATGACATGATGACATCATAACATAGTTACCATAAATAAAAACGTCTCATAACCTTGTAATAAAAATTATTCCTGGCAAGAGATTGGTCTAGATATTTATCGCAACTGGAGACAGAAATTACACCACCCAACAATTAATCAAATGAATCTGGGTTGACGTCACATAATGTCCCAGAAAAGCAATCGAATAAACTTTCAACCTACTTTCTATGTGTTCAATTGTTAACCGTCTATAACATCGAAAAACGGGCATTAAATTAGCGAATAACCTCTATTGGGCTATGCTGGAAGTTTGTGTCTGGACGTGCACTCTCCAAAGTTATAGGAGACCCTTTATCAACCCAAGTGGTCTGTCAACGGACAGCCAGTTCCGCCTAGCGAAACTTGTAAAGATATAAAGAGATATAACTCTCTAAGAGCACGGTAGTGAATGAACAAACAAAAACGGGACTTCGAATAGGGCGTCGCACATAGAATTCTAATACCATGCATTCAGTTAAAACGAACCACCATGAATAAGTCATTTGATATTGGGAACACTGCATGGAACACTTCAACGTTAGTTTTCAGAAAGACCTAAAAAGCAACCCCCTGTCAGCCACCTTTTCCCATAACACGTGTCTAAAATTCCAAATAGAAAATAATGGTCGAGTGATATCTCATTTGAAAGGTCTTTCAATTCGGTTTTCAACTCTGTAATATTTTGGACATTACAACAATATCAAAAGAAAATTTTATACTCAATGTCGAACTACAATGTAAAACCCAACAGATTTTTTTTAATAAATATTCAAACTGAGCATCAATCACCTGGTATAAATTCGTTTCTATTTCCTCACTTAAATTCTGAAAATATCAACTGCACCTGATACTTTCTTACCATAAATTATTTACAGCAGTAGGCAGCGTTTCGTAGACTTGATTTCGATCATGTTTATAGTGAAAGGTCCAGTGAAGTAAAATTGGGAAATGATAAACTATTAAAATTTCTGAAAGACATCAATTTCCTACAGAAAGTATGAGTTACAAGTTAAATTTGAATCACTTATTGTATAATAAAACATATGTATATAACTGTGAAGCCAATAACCCTGGCGGTTGAGGCTTTAATAAATAAAAAAAATGGGAAATTTTTTAAGAACTTCTGTAGAACCTTTCTTTCCATTCCATTGACCGGGAAAATTATTTTCTAGAAAATGTCGCATTAGTACTACAAAATGAAGAATAGCCCCAGTTTCTGGAGACCCCATTTTACAAGAGATGATCAAACTAAAAAACATTGTTATTGCTCGGCAAACTGAAATAACCTCAATCACTCAGGTTTGCTTTCAAAAGGAACGGCTTTATATTATGAATAACTAAGCTGTTGTCCATACATTATGTGTACAAGTACATGTGGTTTACAACAAAGCTAGATTACAGTCGTGTTCCTAGAGGATCCCACAAAATTCAACACTTTTGTCGAAATCATCAAACGTTTTGAACGACTCACTCCCGGTGCTTAGGACAATTAGTAAAAGACTACAAATATATCATCAAGGCAACGTTTCATAGAACTGCAACAATAATACCTTCGTGAACGGTGAAATTGTCTGTTGTCTGTTATCAAGGTAACTAGTTTTTATGAATTTTTGTAACAATTCCAGTACATATTATTCTTACAGTCTTACATTTCTGCGCGAATGATTATTCTTGAAAATATGAGCAGATTTTTTTATGAAACGAAAAATTAACGAAATAACTCGAGTTCAAGCAGGCCAAAAAGAAAGATAATAAAATTAAGCTGATAGTTATTATTTCAGAATGATTTTGATATAAACATTAACATTGTTTGCAATCATGTGTCTTGTTATAGTTGTCAACGTTATCAGTCAAACTGAACCACAAAACTTCTATGTGACGCCATCTAATGAGGAAGATAGGAGTTGACAGAATTGACATGATTTCAGTGGTGCCAAAAATGAAATATAAAACCGGGCTATCACTTTATCTTATCGAATTTCGTCAATTGGGGTGAAGTTATATAAAATGTATAGAAACAACATTTTGTCTTTTCATTTCGTTAACAATATGTTGTCACTTATTGACATAACAATTGTTGACGTTCAATTTCACATTCAACTGATTTCGATGATACATGTTCAGAATTATTTTCGATGTTTTCACAAGGTTTTTATGGAGAATTCGATAAAATTTCATTATATTACGTGTTTCTTCAATTCGATCGATTATATTGATTCACTGCGTTCAAAAATGGCATTTGAATATGACAGATCAAAAAATAAATTTTTACTACTACAGACAAATGTGTTTAATGCTGATTCGGAATTTTGTTGGAGCAAGAAGGGCTTTCGAAAACTGTTAGAAACAGAGATGGGCCTCATAAGAAAAAATAGAGTATACCGAGTGACATCAGATAGAGAATTTTGCAGGGCAATCATGAAGCGTAATAATCAAGTCAGGAAAAACAAGTGTCCTCTCACAAACTTGGATTTTTTTGCCAAAACCTTGAGGAACCTCAAGGAATTTCAAAACTTTCCGTTGGTGACATAAATGCGCAATTTGCTCCAATTTAACCATCTTTGTATATCATATAATTTCCGAAATCCCAGTGGTAAATGCAGAATTTGAAATACTTGGTATATTTTTGACAATAACTCGAGGTACAATCTATACAATATTCTTGAATTTTCCGCATGAATTTGGTCGTACAATTCGATACGAAACATCGTGTATTTCAATTATTTCAACCATGATTTTCATCAAGCCGTTGATGAAACAATTGTTCAAAAGATATTGTAGTTTGCTGGAATGTTTTTCCATTTCAACCAGTTAACAGAAGCCAACATATTCAAAATAACAAAAACTTGCTTCCATTCATTACGAAAATAATCAATCTTAGTTGCAGAGTACAACAGATGTAAACTATACGCGGAAGTTCGCTCAATGTCTGATTCCATTCCGACATTATATTTTTTGTAATATGAACATAATGTGATAATTCGTTGATGTACTTTTTTCTTGGATGATTTCAGTGATCAGATTCACTGCTTTTCCTTTAGAGAAAGTATTATTAGTAGCGTGGCTTCGGCAGTACATTTTCAATTCAAATTGAATGTTACTGACCTATACTTGATGAAAATATATATCAAAACTCACCAATTCTAAATCAATAGGTGATATCACCATTCATTTATTTCTGATTTGTTGAATCTATTAGAAAGAACAGGGCTCCCCCGTGTGCAGCAAATATTCTGGCGTCCTTTGAATTCAATATACGAGCAATATTGAAAAGCTTTAGAACTTTTTTGTCCTCAGTAACCATTCCAATAACCAGGCATATTAAGTCAACTATATCAATCTGACGATATATTCGATTCAATCAGACTATTTCACCTCTGATTTGGGTTGACTGCTCAGGGCGAGTTGTTTTCTCTCCAGATGCAAATCCTGCTTATGCTGCTCAAGAATTTGGTGCAAAATCTATAAGACATTCTGCTCGTGAAGCGATATGTCGCTTTCTTGAATACATTAGAGAGAAAATTATGTGGGACGGTAGCAGGTTGAGTTGGCGTGAGTGGTTTGTTCCACTCATTCATTCGACCGTCAGATGAAACGGCGGGCAAACCATCGCCTTTCTCTGCCTATTTTCTAACCCATGCTAGAAATCGCACGATAAAAGGTGAGACATTGTTAATCCTTAGATCGACTTTCGATCGAGTTTCGACTTTCGAGGGTTGTAATTCCTAGGGGGCGACAGGTAGTTAACGAAAAAACATATTTTTTTACGAAACAATACTTCTTCACGTTATTGAATGAATATGCGATGAATATTTCAATAACAAGTTCTAGTTCTTTACAGTGGAGGGGGCTCTACATGTCAGTTTCCGGTCAACTGATTCAGATTTTGCTGTAATCCGGTTTTCCACTTATACTAGTGCCAAAATTGTTTCATTCTATACAATTGTGACCCGTCGTTCGTATAGTGAGTGTTTCTTTCAACTTTTTGCCAACAAGAGTTATCGATACGTTTAGATGAAGGATTCGGTTGTTTTTCTTTTTTCAGTAGCGCGTTATTGTTCGGAATGGTTTATTGTTAATTTTTTACTAATGAAATTTATTAATTTTCTTTGTTAATTCATTCTATGGAAACTTCACATTGCAGTTCACAAAATTTCAATAACTTTCATTATTGATGAAAGTTTATTTTCGGACCCCCAACTGATCACGACTCCTAATAGCCATTAAAATAGTCTCTTATCAAAGGAAATTCCAGGTCAGACGGTAGCCAGTTGATGGTTTGGTCTACTTTTCGTATCGTCTGACATGTTATGAGAATTGCACGTTTGTAAGTGAAAGCTTGTTAAACTTGTGAATTTTTGTTCATTTCAATTGTAAGTTGAATTTTTTGTATTCGAAATTAGTTTTCTGAAATAGAGTATAATTGACGAGTTAGCCTGGTTGTGAGTTGGCCTATCTCTGGTAACAAGATCATCGATTATTTATTGGGTATCTGTGATCAGTTGGCCTATCATCAGCAGTATCAAATTTTCCGAAGATTATTCGATAATTAGTTGGCAATTTTATCGACTATAGATGTAGATTGACCTATTATATGCCCTAATTGATACCGGAATTTCATCATTTGAAGGTTCGTTTGGGATCTAAACTAGCCGTAGACTCACAAGTGTCATCTCAGGATGGAAAAACAATCCTTGTCAATTTTTCGTATCTCATCAACACTCCCAAGAAAGAAAAATGGATATTGAATTTGGTCGAAATGTTATATGTATATCATAAAGAATAGTATCGCATCAAGTGATTCCGGGATGACAACTTTCGATACTTTTTAAGAGTGTTAAAAATATTTTATAGTAACCGCCGAAATGTTTATAAAACTGTTTTCTAGTGTTTGTAGAAGGCCTTACAAAATGATAATAAAGACTATAAATTTTCACAAAACGGTTCCAATTTCCTACTCATAGCTGTTTTATAAACACTTCGAAAACGTTTCTGGAAGAATTACAGTTCTATAAGTCTTTTTTCCGAAACTTTTTTGCAACTATTATAAAATATAAAATTGTCAGTTGGGCTGTTATCTGAAAATTTTATTTTTTCCCAGACAACAATGTAGCAACTTGTTATCGAGTGAAATACTTCATAGTGTACTGTATAATTTTAGGAGGTGATACAACTCATTCCATTTCTTAGTCGTGAAGTCTAGATGTAAAAAATAAATCAATCATTATTCCTAGGAATTATGTGAAAGTTATTGGTCTCGAAAACACATCGAGGACATTGAAATTGAAATCATATAGACTTCGAGTAAGACTGTTTTGATCGTGTTTACGATCAGTCTGTTTCTATGAAAACAATCATTGAATTCCAGTAATGCTGTTTGGACCAGGGTTCATATGTTCTTCGAAATGATAGACGTATCAACTTCATGAATATATATTTCACCATGACTTACTTTATTAGGAAGATAGTTTACAGACTACATAACTGACAAAACATCAAAGAAAAATGGGAATATTTATAAAAAATGAGAAACAAAACTTTTTATGTTTTTAAACCATTTGTATTTATAACTAACGTTATTGCAGTTTCGTCCTGTAAGGATATTTTCAAAATTTCCTAATTAGGACTACATCCATCCATCAATTCATTGAATCGAGCTTATTAACATAACCTCTAATACCAATGTTGAACAGTCTATCTGAAATTATTTTCTTGCTGGGGAGATCTACTCATATAGAATTGATTACTGACAGTTTACAAAACCGCGACACGTTTCTCACTATATGATAGCCTCTTCAGGCGTAATGAGTAAAAACTGAATAAAATTTCATATCATGCGTCTCATATATTGAAGTTATTTGAATCATAATGACTTTCACCACTCAATTGGTTGATTTTCACGATTTGTGGAAACAAACTTATTGATTTCAAATATATCCTAAGGTGGGTTATCATGATGTTGTTATGATCTTTAACAATATAATAAGAATAATGAGAAGAGGAGGAAAATAGGAAGAGAAACGGATTAATAATCGAAATTTTCTCTTCGAACTTCGCAGACTATACCCAGACCACTCTGTCAAGATGGTTGTTCTGATTATTGGAGTCCTTGGTGGAATGATGCCCTCTCTACCCTTGAATCTCAAAATCATACCGGCTTGCCACACTAAGGCAGAAATCTTAGCCGGACAGATGCAGAAGGTTGTCATTCTTGGCTCATGGCGCTTCCTCAGGGCACATGATTCTCGGACACAATGATCACTTATCCCAAGGTGTGAGAAGTGGTCATTAGTTGATAATGCTGGCGCGCCCTAACGAATGTATCGGGGCTTTGGGGGATAGGGCCTGACCAGCGCACACTACGTTGAAAATAATAATAATAATAATAATAATGGCTTCTATTGATGGTTCCATACAATTACAATCAACTGTGTTTTGAAACGAAGACAGTTGTCAAGATATAGGCCTAAGTTTTTTGTAATTCCTTTCAGGGAAACTTCTGTTCCATCTACTACAATATTTATCACGCCAGAACAACGATTTCTCGCCGCTGTTCTACCAAAGAGCATGACATTAGATTTGGATGCATTGACAGATAGGCAATATTTAGTTGACAAGGATAATGACATACCAATATCGGTATTAATTTGCCATAGGGCCTCGTAAATATGTAAAGCTGTGTATCTTCGGCATAACAACGTATGATTGCAAATGCAGTGATCTATGAAATTGAGATTTTATAAAACGAACAAGAGAGGGCCCAATTTTGAAACTTACATGCATTGAAAAGCCTAGGTAGCCCAAAATAGCAAATAGGAGTTCATGGTGTATGCGATCAAATGCCTTAGTAGTCCAATGATATCAGAAGACAGAGTTTGTTGTTATCAATGGATCTGTGCACATCATCCACAACTTTCAGAAGGGCAGTCATACAACTGTGGTCAGGTCTGAACCCTAATTGACACTAGGGTAATATATCGAAGTCATTCAAATATTCGCGCATCTGCAAATTCATTTTTTCAAAAACTTTTGATAGCACACATACGATGCTAATTGGCCAGAGATCGCCTATACTTTCTGGGCTAGAATTTTTGGCTAACGGAAGAACATTTTCTTACTTCCAAAAAAGTTGTTGATATCTTCAATGTTCTGGAATGGATTTAGGATTTCTTTTATTATGAATATTCAAATCAGATAAATCGTTCCATACCTGCTTACTTCTTGTAAGCCGATGATTGAGATAAGGTTTTTTCTCAAGGTTCAAAGTGCGATTGGTTGGATTCCTCAATTGTTTGCAATAATCCCAGTAATGCTGTACCTTTGTCTTTCTGAATCTCGCAAGAGCTTTATTTCTTAGTTCAAACATGAGTTTTTGAGTTGTCTGTGAGCCATGGGGCCTATTTGTTGGAAATTCTAACAGTTTTAATAGGAGAATGTTTTTCAAAAATATTGGTTATTGTTCTATTGAAAAGAGCCTGTGAATCTGATGAAACAAGATATATTGCTGCTATTTTGATCAAGCTCACTTTGCAAAATACTGAAAAATGATCATGATAATAAAACAAATTCAACAAGGGAAATCTATCGAATCCATTTCATCAAAGTACAATTGTTCCGAATTCACAATATACGAATTTCTGAGTTTTCCAAAAGAATAACATTCAATAATTTCTCTTCCAAATGTAATAAATGTCGTAATCATCATTGAATTCATGCTCCTTTGTCCAAAGATGGTTTGTTTGTGTCGAAATGGTGTCATTACTCAAGGAACCACTTCTGTGTTCTTTTATTTTATTAAAAAACATTTTTTTCCTTTAGTGAGTGTGAAGTTTGAGACAAGTACCACAAGTTAACTTATATATTCCCGACTACATCTGAAAGCGAAAGCTTTGAAAAAGGAAGAAGGTGAAGAAAGAGTTTGGAACAGTTTCTCAATAACCAGATATATTTTAATTATTTTGGTTTATTGAATTTGTTTTGTATTGATGATGGAATTGGCAAATGGAGAAGATTCAAACTATGATAATATGGTACTAAAGTTGTGTTTTATGTCCAATTGAATTAGTCTATTCTCAAATATCGTAAAAATTGATTAGTTAGATAGTAAAAAGTATCATGATTCGAATGACTGGAATGATGAAATACGTGTCGAGGTTTTGCAAACTATCAAATAAAAATCTCAATACATAGTATTATTTGAATAAGATCAGATGAGATGGAGTATACAACCAGTTAGGTTCAGTTTGTAATTTCTTTGGTGATTGATTTTTCAACCGGAATTTCATGATGAATAAATACCTAGAAAAAGGTTTTTCTTTTCAAGTTTACTAAGTATATGGTTTAGAAAAAACGTTTTGAAAGTTCAGTAACAAATAGTATAGAATTGAATTCGTCTCATTTTTATCCCATAAGAAACAGATAATGGGAATATCTTCAGTACAAATATTTCTGTGGGATTACTGAAAATTCATCTGACTGATTGTCACATTGTTAGACGGATATGAATTCGATGTTATAAAGGAATAGTCAGAATCTAATCAGGCTGTTGGATAAATAAGTCATACATTTGATGAAAATTTCAGTTTTGGCAGCAATTGCAGACATTTTTTTTCAACCACAAAGAAATTGAGTCGAAAAAACGAACACATTCTGAATGGATACAACTTCGCATATACGTCAGTTATTTGCCATTTATTCGATCATTCGTATATAATTTGACAGATTGATTACAAATTTGTTTTTGAATGCCTAATGAATCGCTCAAGTTTGCATTTGGTAAAAGCGTATGTTGTGGATATTTCATTACAATAATGGCTTTCATCATGTTTTGAATAATGAGTAAGTAGATTGATGGCAAACAATCCAAAAAAATAGCGTGTACTGGAAAAGAATAAAACTGAATTGAATGGTAAATTCGTTTCAAAATAGAAATGAATGACCAAAATACATACCGGATGATTTCGAATCATCTGCAAAAACAGTTATTTTTTTAAATTTGTTTTGTATAGTGTGAGAATGATTTGTTAGAATTTCGTTTTGGTTACAATATGTTGTAAGTAAATTTACGATTCGACAGTTCCACGAAAAATTTGGCAGGGATGCTTTTTTATATTCAAAACAGTAAACAACTTTTTTGAAGTTGTCCTCTAGGCGCCACAAAAACTTTGCTAATACAATGTTTATCTTATACAAGGCTTTTCATGATGAGCGTTAATTAGCCGTTTCTGACAAACTATTTAACGAATCAACCTGCATGAATCAATATGACCTACACGCCTAAAATATTTTAGACGAATCGGCGTTGTCGCTTCTACGATAAAGTAGCGGCTTCTAGGATTTTTCAAATGGAACACCCCGTATTTAATATCATATTATGATTAATAATAATTGTCAACAAATTTGTATACTATTTTCCTATACCTATCTATCACCGTTGAAAAGATATAAATTAATTTCGATGTTTTTTTTTACCAAACATGAACTTTTATAAATGCTGATAATCTTGAACTCTCTT
>WOGR01001483.1:0-19797 GCA_015342045.1 Leptinotarsa lineolata | reverse complement strand
GACGCTCTTCCGATCTACTTTTTTTCATCAGTAAATTGAACATTTCTACCTGGTTTTCCAATATTTTTTACATGTCCACTTTCACGAAACTTTTTTTCAATTTTGCTAACTGTTGCTGACACGTATTGACCAGGGTATTTATTATTAAAAATTTCATAAACCTCCTTCTGAGCATAATTAAAATGTCTATTTTTTTGAGTCTCGGACAAATAAGCCATAATTCAATTTAATACGCCCACAAATATTATACTGACGTCTTTTAGTAACATTAAATACCTAAATAACAGCAGTTTACTAGATTCATATCAATTGTTTATTTGGCTTTTTGTCTAATATTTCCAAGATTTTTTCCAGGATTCAAGGTTGGTAAGAAGCGTGTTACAGGGATGGTCTGTTTAATAGATCAGGTTATTGTCAAGAAGTAAATAATGGTGATCATTTTGAACATTTAATTTAATTGTAAAAATCAATTTTCTCAGTTATGATTGCACCAAACCTCAAAAACTTGATATTGCTGAATAGAGGACTAAAATCCTTTTCCAACAAGGTGCCACACGACCCCCTTTGCTATTCAAAATTTTTCGACGATTTTTATTCTTAAATTGTCAATTTAAGAATAAAAATCGACCTGTTTCAGGTTTTTTTCACATGGTACATAATAACGCTAAAAATGAATTTATTCCATACATACGGACCGCACTGTAGATAGAATTTATTGACTACGTAATGCACTATTACATTTGTAGTAGGTCACAAATAAAATCCAGAAATTGGTATTTATGACACACAAGGGGGATAACTAAGGTTGAATAAGGTTATATTTAGCACATGAGGTTAACAATTCCACAATGCCTGAGGGGCACTTGAGTAAAAGAGCAAATCAAAGGTTATACAATATTTCATACATTAACAAACAAACATTAAAAATGATTGAAATTTTTTCAGCATTAGAACATCTACCCGACAATGTGAATACGTATAGCCGATACTTCATTGGATAAATGCAAAATAGGCAGATAGGAGAGTTTTTTTATCGAAACCAGATTTCAGTTTCTGGAGATGAAAATTATATTTGCTCAATTTTATTCCAAGTAGATTCTTGAAAATAAAATTCCGAATCGCTGCCACTTTAATATCAACTTGGGGTTGTACATCATACTTCAACAACAAAAAACAATGCATATAAACTTTCACAGGAATGTAATATTTTTCAGCAAGCCTGCTTCTCGGGCTTTGTTGAGAGATACATGTAGGTTTCGAATGATATATTCTTGAAAGGTCTCTCAAGGTCGAAAAACAAGAATATTACAGAGAACTGTTTCGATTCAGGCGCATATTGATCAACATGTTTTCACCATATTCTTTTATTGCTGTAATTGGAATCTCGTAAAAGGTAATCAAGTATATACCATCTTAATTCGAGAACGTTTTTTACATAGTTCGTGGAATGTGAAAGTTCATGAATGAATAAATATGCAAGTATAAACAGAAACTCAAAAAATTATTCATTCATACCTTGACTTTTAGGGAATTATTTCAAAACCACATATTTTTTGAATGAAGAAGCTGTTCAATTCTCAATAATCCTTTCGGCTCCGCTACTGAGAATCTCGACGTAGAGGGGTTCATGAAAAGCGGTGTTTCCGTAATGAGCCGGTACACAGGGCGATATTTATGAAGCGGGCATGCTCGGTATTCGCCCAGTTCGGATGTACCATCCGACGGTGGACATAAAGTTCGCTTTCAGCGACCGACCGACCTTCAGAGGCCTTGAGGCCGATCCCAGCGTTTCACACGTGACACCAGGTCTCGGTGTTTCAAGTATTCCAAATTCCCTGTCGAAGGTATGTTTCAATATGCACGGAATCGTATAATCGCTGCCGATACGTGCGATATTTATTAGAGTTTCTCGAAAATTATGGTGGGTGGATTCATGCATCCAGTCTCAAATTGTAAGTAGAAAGAAAATCGAAAACAACATAAAAAGTTGGCAAACCGCCGACACGTGTTTCCGGCCTAATTATCCCTCGTCAATACGATACAGCCAATTGTAGAGGTAAGGCACCAATTGATAGTGAAGAAGAATTAAAACAAACGTATTTTATATCAGGAGCCAAATGCGGTTTCACGGCGTCGTAGAACCTTGTGATTTTGAGTCAGGGGTGCAGCTACAGCGACCTGCGTGACAACAGGAACCACGATACAACGAAAGTGAATGATGGATATGAAGTTATATGGTGTAAGTCAATGGAGGAGAACTATTGGACTAGCACTTATAGGAAAGTGGTAAAACTGCATATTCACTCATAGTATATGGGGGCACAAGTTCTTTAAGTATTGGCAGATGAAAAACATGGATTTTTAAGGCTTGAAAGTTGCGACATACGACTCAAGACTGTTGCATGATTCCACTCTCAAATGAATCCTATGTCCCGATTACTGATCTGAGTGATAGAACTGATGTATAGGTGAATACTACTACCGCGGTTAGATAGCATGGTAGTCTAAACTCGATATCATACCCAAATTATTCAAATTAACGTTATCGATATGTTGGATGCTTGAACACGTTCAATAATTTATTGAGTTGAAGGTAATCCGTACGAGAAATATCCAAGTTTTATTCATTCATCCAAAAAGTCTTATGCCTTGGATTTATCAGAATAGAAAATTGTTTGTTTACCAGATTCATCTCTTATGCTTATAGTATTGGGCTTGGCAACATTACATTTTGTCAGGAACCATTTGATATCCGAGTTTGAGCAGGAAGTTTGAAATTTTTGACCACAATCTTCTTCAAAATGTTTTGTTATTTGAGGGCGATTTGCGTTATTCACAAACTTCCGAAGTTATATCTCTTTAAAGAAAGTAATCGATGTCTTCTACTTAGCCACGGAGAAAAGCTAGTACGACGAATTCAATCATTGTTGTGAACAGTAAACAACAGTCGACTGTATGTCTATTTCAAGATAAATCAAATTCAATGACATTTTTTCAGGCTGGAAGCAGTTCTTTTGAAAAAATATAATTCAGATAAGTCTCAATAACAAACAACTATTAATTTGTCCGAAATCTACTGCGATGTAAGGAAAGCACGCAAGACCGGCGGATCATTTTCCAATGTAACTTTCACATATCTCGCCTAACACTGAGCTTCAAAAAATATATCTAATAGATTAACTTGATTTGCCAAGGCCAAGGATAAAATTAAGTGGACAACTATTTTTTACGACAGAAGAAATCGTTGATGTATTCAAAAATCAATAGAGTAAGAACTATTTCATAAAATCTTAAAGCTTTCCAGTACATGGAACCAACATAGGTAGGAAAAAGTGTACTATTATGTATTTTGTATCATCGCAGCTTGGCAGAAAACAAAATTAAAAATGCCTCAATGGTTCAAACCATACAAGTACATAAATCATCAGTCAATCAAATGGTAGATGCTGGTAACATCTGGAATCACTCAGTGAGATACTATTGTCACAGTTTAGGAAATGTGAAGTTGCTTTCGAGCAAAAATGACGTTTGAGGTGATGGGTGTGAAGAAATAATTGTATGTTGCTTTTAGGGTATCCATTCGGATCTACATGTGAGGGCTTTTTCGATACTTGAAAAATTTTTTCCTACCCAAAGGAAAAAATATAGTAACTCCAGTAGACTCAATACACTGTGGTATCCATCTACCTACACCCCAGGTCTCATTACTGGTTTCTGCGAAGGTCTCAATCCCAAGCGTCGACTGTGGGTCCATAGGCTCTAATCTGGTATGTTTGTCCCTGGACAAGTATAGCAGCGATCCGGTAGTGGAAGTGGGGGTAGAGTTGGTAGTGGGAACGGAAGTGTGAGATGCAAAAGTGGGGTGTGCAATGTTGTGACATGTACGGCGTGATAGTAATGATCTCCATGAATGGGGTAATCTTTCTGAATCATCTCGTTTGTTGAGGCAGGTGGGACATTTTTTTATTTCAAAAGCTTGGCGGATTATCCTGGCCTGGAGTTTTTTCGGTGGCAATGGTTTTGGTGTTTTCGAAACTTATTGTGTTTGAAGAGGGAATAGGTTGGATCTGATTTACAGACAGCAAGCACATGTTCATAGGTTCTGTTGGAGACTCTTCTGTTGGTTTGGCCGATGTTAAGTTCTGTTGTTCGTAGAAAAGTGAAAATTTGATTCCTGGCTGTGATACTGTTCTTATATCGTGCCTCTTCAGAATTCGGCTCACTTTGTCGGTAACTCCGTGAATTTAAGGAAGAAAAGCTTTCGGATTGTCCATCTGTTCATTGGTTTGTTTGGGATGTGGAGTACGGGTTTGCTGAAGTTGGATGGATTTTTGGATTTGAGATTCGGGATTGTCGTTATGGCGAAGGGTGGATTTGAGTTTGTCTAGTTCCTTGGATCTATTGTGGCTGTCTGTGAGTATGATAGACCTGTGTATAGGGGAATTCCAGAAGGAATTTATTCGGGCAGAATAATCATAGCACTAACGTAACGGTTAGTACGGGTTGGTTTTCGATAAACAGTGTGCGAGGAGAAATCATTGTATTTTGTAATGAGAACGCCCAGGAATGGAAGTGAGTTGTTATTTTATACTTTCATTGTGAATTTTAGGTCGAAATGTAAGGGGTATATGTGGATTGGGAATATATGAAGACCTCCAAATCCATGAGGCCATATAACAAAGACCAACACGTGCTCTGAGGTCAGACACGTCAATGATTCTGGTCTTCCATGTGAAAGTTTGAAAGGACTGGAAAGAGTGGGGGACTCATGGGGGTACCCTTCACCTGTTTGTGAAATTTGCCCTGAAGAAAGAAATAGGTTTTTGACATGCTTCGGCTGATGAGGTACAGAGTGTCTTGGAAACTTGGTGTTTCGTTTTGAGGACGGATATGGTTTCAGGTAGATGATGTTTCGGACAGCGGAATATTCGTGAAAAGGGATATCATGTCAAAGCTGATAAGGATGTCTGTTTATTGAATTTCGAAGGATTTCAGGATTTTAATGTAGTGACAGAAATCTTGGACATATGATGAGGACTGTTCGGCTAGTGGTTGGAGAGTATTAGCAAGGTGCTTGGCAAGGGGGCGTGTTGGGGATCCGAAGGCATTAACGATGAGATGAAGTGGAATGCTTTGTTCGTGTATTTTTAAAAGACCATATATACGTGGTGATTTCCCTCATAAGCTTCAGATCAATCATTATCACATCCATTGAAACAAATTTGTGAGAGCAAAAAAAAATATGTAACATTTGTCATGTAACGCAGGCGCGAGAGGTAAAACAACCGTGGGGTAAAATGTTCCAGGGCAAAATGGCGGGATCCAAACTCCGGGGGTCGAAACACACCAGAACCGACTTACAGACAGAGTAAGTGCACCCAGAAAAGCCCCCTTACAGAATCTTCTGTTTTTTGTTCAGTTTATTGAGACAAGAGTTTCCTAAAATTTGTTCAGCCACCTGGTACTGCCTCCTTTATGACCCTTTCTTCAATATCCTCGAGGCTTATTGTATTCAGTTATTGTATTGGTCGCTTATACCTGATTTCCTTACACTTTTGAAGGCTTTCCTAGTTTCTCATCACATTCGTGATTCATCTTCATTCCATTAGGATCATTCCCGTTTTGATCTCTAGCTATTTGTGGGACAATATTGGTAGGTATAGAATCTTGTACTGGATGGGTTTTAAAATAAAGGATTCTATAGACTTGGATTTGGCAGGGAACCGATACTAATAGGTATTATGTGTCGAGAACTTCCTAGTAGGCTTTGTTTTCCGGAAATGTTAACTTCCATATCTTTCTATCTTTTCCGTAGATTTCCTTAGCTGTTATGAATCAAATTTGTACACAATATTCAATTATTGATAAGATATTAGAAAAACTGTTTGAGCATTAAAATCTCGCATCGCCAATAAAGAACACGGAATCGTTCCGCGACCTAGACGCACGCAGACGATTGCATCTGCCGATGAACCATCCTCGGAATCTTCTCTTTGAACTAGCTGAATTTATATTCCTATTAAAGTAACCATGCGAAAAAGTTAATCTAGCATTCCAATTGAACTTATGCCCAGCGAATCTTTGTTAACTCGCCATCCAATCGATTCGCGATGTAAATAAACAAACGAACGCTTATTTTATGAATGGACAAGATGCACATTCTCAGCGAAGGCACGGAGGCGCCAACACGAAAAGAAATAAACGATTGAAAATTCATGGGCCGGGAAAAGTTGTTCGAATGAAAATATTGGAAGTATTTTTTTCAATGATGGAAAAACTTACCTTTCACTCATTGGCGGCCGGTAAATGGAACATTACGATACCTAATAGGTACCGTAACGTGTTGCCCGGTAAAACTTTTTGTTTTTGAAAATAATATTTTAGTTTCGACTTTTGACCAGTTTATTTATTTATTTATTCATTCATTTATATACTGTTCTACAGGTTAAACCCAACTACAGAACAGGAATATAATTCAAATTGCAATACATACAGAATTAGCTGAAGTAAAAAGACCTGATCGCAGAGATAGAACAGTAAAAAATGTCGAACTGACAACTTGCTGAATTGCATCTGACACACATGTTATACAGAGGTGAACGTTTCAAAATATTTGTATGTGGTGTTGGTAGATAATAAGGATTATCTACTCCAGACGTCGGTCTGGGTACTGAGTGACAATCACGACGGCAACTCAAGCTATTCATAGCATGTCTAGCTAATAATGCATCATGGGGAAATCCAACTGGTGGAAAGATGTCTGATCTATAAGAAAGAAGTTTTAGGAAAAGACTGATTCATCTTTCTCTGTATACAACTGATGAGATGGATTCCAGATTATGGATGCATATTCTAATTTTCATCTGACGAAGGCACAGTATAAGGTTTTCGATGTAGATAGATCCTAGAAATCTCTGAAGATTCGCACAATGAATCCATACATCCTGTTTGCGGTAGACAGAGTGGCTTCAATGTGTGGCACGAAGAAAAGTTTTGTGTCGAAGGTAACACCTAAATCGGTGAATGTGACAGGCCGTTAAAGTGAAATATCTTAAATATTGATATGAAAATGGCCAATTTTCCAGAGTGTCCAGAGTGTATCTCATTACATTACATTTACTCGCGTTTAATGGAAGATTAATGCGAAAACATCATCGCTCAACACTTTTCAGATTGAGGGAGAGTTTAAGACAGTCCTCGATACCATTGGTCTTACAATAAAATATCAGGTCATCCGCGTAAATTAAACAGTTTATGTCAATGACCTCAACTATGTCGTTTATGAAGGCGTTGAAGATGAGTGGACCTAGTTTGCTTTCTTGTGGAACACCCGAGGTAGCTGTATATTCCACAGACTTGAAGCCATTGAATATAACATACTGACGCAAAAGTTGGGTGAGGGTCAGAGAAAAGCTTTAACTGTACAATTTTGAAAGCAGTAATCCGTGATCCAGTCTATCGAACGCCTTAGAGAAGTCCGTATACTTGACATCAGTTTGGGTTCTCTCATCACTAGTCTCAGAAATATATTGAGTAATATTGAACAGGTTGGTGATTGTTGAGCGACCTATGATATATATGATATATGTATATGTATATGTATGATATATATGATATAAAATGATTTGAAATTCCTTAAAGAATCAATATGATCGAAAAGAATAGCTGAAAATAACAATTATATTAAGCAAAAAAACCTGAACTGAAATTGCAATGAAATAAAATTCAAGCAACAGTTGAAAATTGAACAATCAAATAGAAATAAAACTTGAAAAATTTCGAGCTAAGTTACTTCCCAGATGTTTCGATTGTTAGTATCCACAATCATCTTCGGGTGATAAATGGACTTATTTTTTTTTAAGGATCTATTCCTACGACAGAGGACTATTTATAGGTGAATCGAATGCTTTCACCTATCCCCTCTTCAATCTCTCGGCTTCACCGGTTTAACGGGAGCTGACCGTTAGGCGGGAGTAGGCCGTTTTCCGCTTGATTATGGGTTTCCTTATGTTGCGGTTACATTGAATTTTCTCCTAAACCAGTGTTCCTCCTTATGGATGATCTCAGCTTGGGACCACTTGATATTATGTTACATGCTGTCTTTTAGGCAAAATCTGTTCTGCCATCACTTTAGAGTAACCAATTCGTTGAAGATCATTTTTGATGATGCCTAATTCCTTGTCGAGACCTTTCTTCGTATTACAGAGCCCGAAAGCACGGTCTAGAAGTGAAGTAACTTAGCTTGAAATCTCAATTGTTGCCTGTATTTCATTTTATTGCTCATTATAATTGTTATTTTCAGCTATTCTTTTTAATTTTATTGATTGATTTTACAAAAACCGCGACACGTGTTTCGCTATACAATAGCTTTATCAAGCGTTTCGAAAACTTATGCGGTTTTCGTAAAATCATACAATAAACTGTATTATTGTAATAATGAGTAAGAAAACGGAATTGTAGTAATTGTAATAATTTAGTGAAAATTATTATTATGATATAAATGTAAGTATACATTTTTGAAATATCAAATAACATCGTTTACCACTTATTCAAATTAACCCGGTGACAGGACACCAGTTATCATTACTATCACTTAAATTTCGTGAGTTGACAGCTGTGACTATGAATAGTAGAAAAATCTATAGCAGGTAATTGAAATAACGTTACTATCGCTTTTCAGTGGTCGATTTTGGAGATACTTGTTCAAGAAATGGTCGGTTGACTTGAATAACCATTATACTTGATTGTTTATTACCATCTGTGCTATATACTGATCATCATTTAATTTGAAAACCTCTACTTGAAATAACATCCACCAAATGTCAAGTAGAAAACCCCTCAAAGAATCGTGTATTTAGAAATTGTCCAACTACAAAATAACCTAAAAGGTTATCTGTAGTTATGAAGAGTTATATTCTATCGGACTGATTTTCTTTCATATATGACTGGCTCTCCAAAAATCATTCTCTTTTTTTTTCAAAAGTCTATGTTGACGACCATTCATCGTTATTTTTTTCATCTTTTCGAATAATTTCATTAATTCCTTTCCTAACCTCATAGAAAAACATTCACGTCGAGGAATTTCAAAGTTCATTTTCAACTGCAACTTCTGTGACCAAACATATTGTGCATCAGTCAGATTCTTTATTCGCTACTAATAACTTGGAGAATTTATGTATATCCTTCTCAAAACCTTTGTACTCTTTTAGAATGATTAGGTTCGAGAACAAACCGAAAATGATAACTATTCTGCTCTGGTGTGAGTCGATGTGATCTGGAGTTTCAACATGGCATCAAGTAGTTATTCTTTGAAAGACATTTTTTGTGGAGGACTCGATGTTTCTCACTATTCTTTGAATCTGGAAAATAAACAAAGTTAAATCAGTAGAGAATATGTTGGAGTGAAGTGAAAAACAAGCTAAAAAGTTCACCCCGTAGATTTACTGCGTAATATTCACCTCTGAAGAGTCAAATTAATTAGTAACTTGTCGTTCCCATGAATTTTGTCTACAAATTGTATAATTAATTTCCGAAGAATCTATGCTTAACTTTCTTAAGAAAGTTAACATTTCGGATTACCATTCTGCCCGTTCTCAAAATCCAGTAAATTCACTTGTGAAGAACTCCCCTCAATCCCACTGGAAATTTCACTATTTCCGTTTTCTCATATCTCCTATGTAGGTGATATAAAATTCAAATCCAACATCTCTTCGAATACGACTAGTTACTGACTAATTGGACTCTTTTGTGATTTATATTACGCAGAAACTTTTCGGGGTTTTAGTTTGCCCTTTATTACGCTTCAGCAGATTATCTATTTATTCAGTCTTTATTTATTTTTAGATTATGGAAAGTTATAAACCCACAGAACAAAACAGAGAGAGGAAGTAAGAATCTTTTGATCAAAGAGTTGTCTTGTTCGGTACAGTCCTCATCCACCAAAAGCCTAAAACTGCATAAACTATTATCTTCTTACTTTGATAAAATAGAAAAACTCCAGCCCTACGTAAGAATAACCCGTGTCACTAAATACTGTATGTACTTTTACCTCGCCAGATTGAAATTTTTTTAACCATATAGCAATACTAGTATCTCGTCAATAATGTAAGAGACTAACTGTTGTGTTATGTCAGTGTTGAACAAAAATAGACCCTGTTTCAAACCTAATTCATCTGAGGTTTGTGCAAGTGAGGCTTTTGTGGTAGTTGTGTGATAAATATGTTGCAATTCTATTTCTTTCAGAAAAACTAACTAAATTCAGCGTCTGCTACGACAATTGTTTTCACAATAATAGACCTTGCCTTCTTATGATCAACAGCTTTGCTCTTGTAAGTTTTGAGGACGAAATGTTTTTTCATATACTCGTGAAACAATTTACCTTATGTATCGAGCTTCCTAGGACGACTTTTTTCGAGTATAACGATCTAATACAGTGATGAGATCCAGATAAACAGGGGGATGAGGTGAATTATACTAAAATATACCATTGAAAACAAACTTATTTTGGAACTTCATCCTGGCCACTATACCTCTTTAATCAAATTGCCAGAATAAGATGAATTGGTTCGAATTTATACAAAGATCTCTACGATAATAGAGAACCATAGATATGTCATACTTATATTGCAGAGTCCTGTTTAATCAGTAATTATGTTCTTCTAGCCACTCTATCCACCCTTATAGTTTTTACTCTTCACATTTCTTCTCACTGTCCATACTCTAGATGTTTGGTAGATATATTTCTTTATAAGATATCAAACCTCAGTCGCCCTATAAAACTTATTTGCATGTTTTTGAAGTAATTAAATATGATTATTCGTTTTTAGATCAGTACTTTGCAACAAAACATCAGCTGAAATTCACTAGATTACAATAGGGTGCTAACAACGCCAGAGCGATCCAAATACATTCAAATTTCACAACTGCCTCCCAAATCCCATCGGAAACTTTTGTCACTTTTCTTGTTTTCTCCTATCCCCTACGTGGGTGAAATAAAATTCAAATTTAATATATCCCTTGAGCGCGTAAGTTGCATAAAATTGTGCACACAACAAAGAAGGAACTCCTTAATGGTTTCCCAATGGACCGAGAAGCAATTTTCTCGTTTCCTTTCTAAATATTGAGACACGACAAATTTTCCAGAAACATCATATTTATGCTTTCAGAATATTTACTGGTAGGAGCTTTAGTCGCTCTGGTCCGACCATAAACTGAGTATAAAACGGTATTCGTATAAAGAATTTGGGGATATATACGTGGCTGGTAGCATGTGAAACGTTGTTTCAGTTTTATTTATTCAATAAAAAACCTACAACAATCTACATATAGACATGCAGCATGTGGATGGAAAATCCATGGAAAACGAATTAATCCGGACGAGGAAAAAATCATACATGACTACGGTACAGCAGTTAACTTGTTCAGTTCGGACGATCCCTTCTATTGGAACATATGAATCGTGGTGTGATCGTCGAAAAAAAGGGTGGACAACGATAAATGTATATTGCACAGAGCAGGAATTGACTGATTTGATTCGAGAAATTAGTATGGTTGACAATATTATTTCTTGTAATGTGACATTAACACGTTGATTCTGTCATTCTATGTGAGGGATGGTACATACAGTGCGTCAAATGAAAACTTGACCTTCCCTGTAAGTCGGAAACGGACATGTAATCGAAAATTTCAAAAAACACGTCAATTTTTATTTCTAGGAGGACTAATTCTGATATAAAAATCATACCCGAAACTTCACCCCTCTGCGGTCAGCAACTACACCCCCTATTTTTTTCAATGGTCAAGGTTTTGTGTTTCTCTATCACCTATTAATTTGTATCGAAATTGGTTCATTCGTTATTGGGAAATTAAATGTTGTACGTTTTATTCAAGAAAAAGAAAATTCGCTGTCGTTCATTTTAATGATGAAATCAACAACAAATAATATCAGTGGAAACAAAATCAACAAATAAATTGTTCAAATGACCTCCACGTAGTTCCATATAATAATACAGTCTACTATCGAAAGCATTCCGTACATTATTCAAGATGTCCGGAGTCAGCTATCGGGATTCCCGAACAATTCTCTATCGCAGGTCTTCTAGATTTGTAGGCTTAGTAGAGTACACTTACTACTTCAGGTGTCCCCACAGAAAGAAGTCCATCGGTGTGAGATCAGGTGATCTAGCTGGCCACTCCACTAGACCCCTTCTGCCGATCCATTGCATTGAAAAATATTCGTCAAAAAACTGTCCCACCCGAACAACAAAATGTGGGGGTGAACTATCCTGCTGGAATTTTAGTTCATTGTCTAATAAATTGTCATCATTTTCTAAAATTTGTGTAATCATAGGATACACACAGCCTTGTAATAGATTCAAGTAGGTGTCTCCATTGAGATTACATTCAATGAAGAATGGTCCAACAATATGATTACTAAGAATGCCGGCCCAGACATTCAATTTCTGTGGAGTTTGTGAATGTGTTTCTATCACCAAACGAGGATTCACATCGCTCCAGTAACGACAGTTATGTCTATTCACTTCACCATTGAATATGAAAGAACTCTCGTCTGAAAAACATGTATTGTATAATAGATTTGGGTTATTGATCAATTTCTCGCTGAACACCTCACAAAAGTGAAGTCGACGATCAGGATGATCTTCATTTGATTCCTGAACTAGCCTCATTTGGAAAGGATGGAATTTGTAGGCTTTCGAAATCCGAAAAACACTAGTAGTTGATATACCAGACGCTCTAGCTAATTGTATGATAGATTGTCGATTATCCATTCGTACATGTCCTAAAACTGCAACTTCAACTCTGTTATTTCTGACAGGATGGGATACTTCATGTTTTCAGTTGTGAACAGAGTTTGAAGTTCGAAACTTATCCATTAACTGTTTAACTCACGTTGTGGTCTGGATGATTCGTATTATAAATTCTTGCAGTAGCTTTAGCACATTCATTATTTCGATGATAGGTTGCAACAATTTCTATTCTTTCTTCAGTAGAATGAACCATGTTGGAACATAGTGAACAAGGATGACTGAATAATAATTCGTGAAGAAGTGACAGTGGCCAACTATCTACTTTTTGTTCTGCGACAACTAGATTCAACAAAAACTACCAGTGTAGAAAAAACTAATAGGGCCGTCCATTTCAAAACGTTTACTACTAATTGAATAAATTCTACAAATCTAGAAGACCTGCGACAGAGAATTGTTCGAGAATGCCGATTTTTGACTCCGAACATCTTCAATAATGTAGGAACGCTTTCGAAAGTAGACTGTATTATTGTATAGAACTAGATGGAGGTCATCTTAAAAAATTTATCCGTTGATTGTGTTGCCATTGATATTTCATTTTGTTGATTTCTTCAATAGAATTAGCGACAGCGTATTTTCTGTTTTTTTTTTTTGTTAAATAAAACGTTCAACATTTAATTTCTCAATAACCGAATGAACCAATTTCGAAAAAAATTACAGAAGTAATAGAGGGACAAAAGACCTTTCAAGTGATGTATCACTCGACCCCCCCGTGCCATTAAAAAAAAGGAGGGTAGTTGCTGATCGCAGCAGGATGGAGTTTCGGGTATGATTTCCATATCAGAAGTCCGTTTCTGACTGACTGAAACGCCCTGTATAATGTCCTCATAAGTTCCATCATGCAGAATGCTGAAAAATTATTTGTTGAAATTTTCTGTATACTCTGGGAAACAATGTTTTCAGAGATAGAAAAAGTTCACTCGAATTATGGGAAAGGAATCAGAAATAATAACAAAATAATACAAAATATCAAATGGGTTCAACAATTTTTTGCAACTCTGGGAAAAACTTCACTGTCAATTTTCCTTCACTGCCCGAGATTTTCTTTATCCTTATCGATTACTGCTTTCGGAAAATATCTTGATGATCCAAATATTTATAAATATATTGATTCACTGTTTTTTCGTAGTTTTCCATAATACTGATATCGAAGCAACTGTTCTATAGGTATTTGCAAAATGTGCTTCTGCTTTCAAGGTAGAGGTTGAATACGAGCTATTTCCCAATGGAAAGGAAAAACCTCCTATTGTCAATACATGTTGAAAAGCAGAAAGCACTCAAGCAAAATTATCAACGCATTCTTCAGCCATGATCAGAAGTACTTTATTAGAAGCAGAAACTTTGGGTATGTTGATCTATAACTTATTTTGCAATAATACGCTGTAAAATAGTATTTACCGTTACTATCTCAGAAAATAATGATTATTGTGGATTGTACAGAGAAAATATTGGGTTCTATTTTACACTAATAATCGAAAGTTGAGTTGAATGCAAACTATCTAACAAATAACTTTGCTCTTTCTATCAGTACTGTTACTTCTGAATGGAATTCAGAACTCAACCATACGCTTTATTGAACTGAAAGGCATTTAATTTCTAACTCTGATTTTGTGCTCTCATATAAATATCCCAAGTGGTAAAAGCCTGCCCACAGTTTTTGTTTTCATATTTTTATCTTTGTTTCTCAGTTACGTGAAGCATTATTATTATCATTACTATGATGAATTCTTGAAAAATCGAAATAATTATTACTCCAAACCTTATACTTTGAGGTGACTTTTATTCATAAGACAGATAAGCATTTGCATTATATGCTCTAGATAGAGTATTGGTAGTTTCAATTATAAAATTCATTTGGAATTAAGCTGCCGTCTCACTACCTTCTACTTCTCACATTATTGGTGATATTTGTAATGAACATTGCACATTATCATTAACCCACCGTTTTCTTCCCATCTTCCGCCGTTTCAACGATAACATTTTCCCAAATATATGTGGATTTCTCGCTTGCCTTGCCAAGCATCAGCTAATAAAATCAGACAATAGAACGCCTAAAGGACCGCCATCTGTGCAATTATGTGATAATTCCAAGTTTAGCTATTCTCTTTGCAACAGATGTCAGAAACCAAATGGAAAAGCAAATACTCTCCTTGATCGCCTTTATTTGTATGAGTTGTAGATTGTAATGAAGCAGTATTTAATTAAACTGGTTTCCTATGAGATATGTTGTTTCAAAACTAATCTTTCATTTCAGTTTTCCTCTCGTGATTCTTACTGATGAGAAAGCAAAATTATTAAAAATTCATCAATTCACGCTGTTTTTCCAAAATGAGCATTATTTGTTCGGAACAAGTTTTCAGTTTATTAAAAAAAATAATGTTTCAAATCATAAAGATTTTCCAATAAGTTGATGGATGTAGCCATTATTACGTGGTAGGAGATTATCATGAAAAATGAAACTTTCTATAATTTTTACCATTTGTATTTGTAACTAACTGAAGTTTCTGCAGTTCCGTCCTATAAGGTCATTTTCGAACTAATTCCATAATCTCCAGCTGCTGGTGTTTTTGTCCTGGTTCTGATGTTGATGTATTTCGGGGTAATTTTTTTTCTGCGTTGCTTGATGGTACAGGGTTATTCACTATAAATTACCCACCCCTTATCATCGTTATTATTGCCTACAGAAAAAAAAAGTTGAGTGTAAAAATTGTGTGCTTATGACTAAATTTTGATACAATGATGTCAAAAATACAGAGGCGAGCAGATTTCAGGGGATACAAATTTTTAAATATTTTTTTCAAATGGGACACCCACTATATTATTGAATTTTTGGAATGGTCTTTTTTTTCTGATTTAAAAAATATACCATATGTAACCCCTATCTTATAACGTTTTTGAGTTATTATACGTCGATTAATGGTGAATTCATGCACGACGTAACTTAATATTAACATAACTTAATCATAAACTTAATATGAAACTATAATTTTTTGTGGTAATGTTCATGCACGCGACTTAAGGACTTAAGAATGATTGAAAAAAGTCATAAGTTGGCCAACTTTCAATTCTTCGTGCAAATCAGTTTTTGTAAAACCCATTCAAGAGAGTGGGTTTTACATTACATTTTTGACCCTTGAGACAGACAAAATACATGGGAGCCTAATGCGTACAGAAACTGTTGAAAATAACTACCCCCCGCTCAGATGTAAGAATCCAATCTACTCCTCATCGACTCCCGAACTCTTTCAAAAACACTAGGATCGTTTTTGAATGTCTGCAGCCGTTTGTAGTAATCGGAATGTTGATGATAGGTACCAACGGAATTGTTAGATATTTTATTACTTGGTAGGTCCAGTGTAGTACCCTATACTTTTATTTCGGCTACGTTTATAATTTCAAAATTACCAAAATTGTTATTGTAGAAATTCTTTTTCTTCCCGTATCTTCGAAACAAAGCGCCTTATCAAAAATCATCAAAAGACAAAATATCCTTAGAATAGTGCAAGGAATAGTTCTTTGATTTTTTGACGCATGTTTAATGAACACCCGTATATAAACCAACCTCTCTTCAATTATTCGAACATGTATCATCCTTTATTACGCCACAGGAAATAAAAGTTATTTGAAATTATAAGAAACTGACAAATCGTGGGAATTACAAACCAAGGCGAACGATTACGTCCCTTGGTAAGATTAATCCTTCTTCTGCTTCCCTAACTTCTCCGAAACGTCATCCATTCGGATTTCAATATAAATGTATATCCGAATTGAAAGAAACGACTGTCTGGATTGTTATTGAATGAGTGAAAGGTCAATTCTGATTAATGGAAAGAGAGAGATTTCGTTCGGGCGACTTTATCACGGCAAAGTGACCCAAAAGTGACGGCGGCATTGCCGCTCTAATGGTTAATGGCCATTATGGACAGATAGAAATTGCCATTTATCCGAAGGACAAACGGTTCGGTTGATATCGAATGACTTTTAATGGCGTGGATTAGCCTGCACGTACAGTAAATCAGGATTTGGCAACAATCGTTTCCCCAAAATTTTCGATCGAACTTAATGAAGAGCCAGTCACGTTCTTGATTATGAGTAGTTTTAAAAAATCGCATGTCGATGTCATCACTGCAGGACCAATCTGGCTGTTTTCGCACCAAGGCCAAGAAAAAAATTCTGAAACTCTTAAATGTCACTTGTAAAGCCACTAATATCTAATTATCACATGAAATTCCTTTATCTTTGACTTCAGATATTATTATTTTATTATTATTAAACAATTTGGGAGTGATAGAAAATGTTTGGAAAATAATTTGTACACGAGTGGTATTTGTTGAAAATTTTCGGATATAATAAATTGAAACTAATGAAAAGTTATGGAAGTATGATCTTTTAAAAATTGAAACAGAAATAAACCAGGAATGTGCGAGGGATTGCGTCCTATGATGAATGTAGATTACTGGTATTTCATTGAATTCCAGATGACACAAAAAAATCAAAAATAGGTTCAAAAATTCTTCCTGGAAAAAGCCCATAATTTCGATGTATTTTTTAAGGAGAATGTCATGGTCTTGAAGGTCTATCATGGGTGCGTGGGAAAATAAGTTTGAGAAACCCTGTGCTACATGATCAATTTCACCATTGAGTTTGAGTGAAATGAAGTGAGGCTTGGAACTTTCTGAAGACGATGTACTGGATCTAATTTTCCCAGATGATTGCGTCAATAATTTCCATTTGGATCGAATGGGTTCCTGATTTCATTTCGTCAATGCATTTTTGTATTTTCATTATGCCCGATTCTTAGCCCTACTCAGAAGTTATCAAACCTTTACGGCGTTCAGTCTACTGGATTTTGTTATGCTGGTGGAAAAGCAAACTCGTCACAATTGGTCCCACCACCTGATCCATTACGCTCAATAATTTATGGAATGCATAATGATTCTGAACAATTTTTGGCCAACATTCAAAATCATAGTAATTGTTTTTGAATGACCTCATTTGGCACAACGCATATTGTACAGGACAAGTTCATGCTCACTTTCAAGATATAATACCATAATAGTTTTTGGATAATATTTAAATTTGTATTTTGTTTTAGATATAATTTAACGAAATCGTTAACAATTGCAGATACGATGTATTTGTCTTCGTACTCAGATAATGTTATTCGTATTTTTTTGGTTTTCTGCAAAGATGTAGTTATTGATATTTTACAAATTATTCAATACGAGGTGGTACAAAGTTTGGTCAGCAAGTATACACATAAACTACAAACCTGAATTCATAAACTAGGTGAGATTGCACTCAAAGATGGCAGACAAATTTTTCAAAGGAACTGAACACTGAACAAATTGTTTTGAACTCCAACAGCAACCCGCATTCTATAATGATAATTATCACAATAATTTTACCAAAATCCTGCCTTTTAGTGAAAATTCACGTTGGGAGACCTCAGTAATCATCTCCGATGCACAGTGACTTTCCCCCTTATGACGTGTAACCGACAGCATATATCGGTGTTTCATCGCTCCTTTATTCCTCTAACTGTCCTCATTGTTGAGAAGAGCGAGGAATGATTGCAAGGGGACCGCAAGGAGCACACACACAATCATGACTCAACGGAAGTCCGACAGTAGGATGGCAAATTGGGGTTTCTCTGTGAGATAAGGTGCAGGGAGGCGTGATGCGCGCCATGAATTCTAATGGATTTCTACTGGGGTGGAGCTATAGCTATAGTATTCCACGGATTGACAGACTTGCTTAACTGTATTGGAACGGAAAATAACTGAATAACAGAAAGTATCCGACCGGGAGCACGGGTGAATTTTTTCAGTGTAAACGGCTCCATCCACAATCTAAAGTATCTGCATAATTTCAAAGCTTTTTTAAAAAGGCGAAATTGTTGAATACGATCAGTTACTGATGAATTTTCCTTTGTGGAAAATTTATGCAGTAGCTTATCGGGGTGAACTGAAATGTGTACCCTTTCTACACGTATATAAAGTTCTTCATCACAATTTTCATATTTTGTCACATTGTGGAAAGTGGAAATAACTTTCCTCCAGATGAATGAATTTCGTTCAATCGTCATCTAGATGAATTTGCTTTGAATATATATTGAACGGAAATTGGAGTAACTGTTGAAATTATTTCCAGTATTTTGTTTGCAATTTTTTCAACTAATTATAATGAACATGACCATAATGGAAGCTAGTTCTAGTGTGCTATCATTTCATGAAAATACAATTCCGAATCATATATTCAACATATTTGTTATACATTTCTTTCAACTTTCTCAAAGAACGTTCTTCAAAAGTATCTTCACCATCAACGCTATAGTATTCCAGGGATTCATATTGTCTTCGATACTTCTTCAATTATAAAAAATACTATCCAAGGGAAAAATGGCAAATCCAAAATTTTGCAACTCTAACTGTCAGTGCATATCTTCGGCGACAGGAAGTTTTATATAAAAACTACTTTTTTTTAAAATCAGTATCTGAAAAACTATTGAGGTTAAGTATAGGGAACCCCAAAATGAAATTAAAGTAAATTGAATTTTATTTATTGTACAGACCAAGAAATATACAGAGTGTTCTTTTTGAAATAGAAAAGTTATCCTTGTCCGAAATTAAAGAAATGACTATGATTTTTTAACATTCTGTATAATATTGAGAAACGATTTTTTTCGAAATCAATAGTCCAAAACCTCTTTTATACTTGGTCGGAATTCAAAAAATAATAACTCGAGAATGGTTATAGATAGTTACATAGTACCTTATACGAAATTATTTTATTTGTTCCTGACCTACTCAAAAGTGTAATGAAATATAGGGTGTTCCATTTAAAAAACACAACATCGATTGAAGGGGTTATATTTTATTAGGAGTGATACATTTTTTGGGAAAGAAAGTTTTTGGCTTTCTACTACTCCATCTTGATACAAAAAATGTGGGAATCTTCCAAAGAAAGGAAG
>WOGR01001482.1:0-17740 GCA_015342045.1 Leptinotarsa lineolata | reverse complement strand
ACTTAAGCTTATAAACTCCAGATTTCTCCACCTTGTGCACTTTATCTTTGGCATTAAAAAGGAAATCAGACAACATGGCATATGGCCTGAATGCCACTTCCACATTGTTTTTTCTGAAAAATCCCTCAATTGGCTTCCACATGCTCTCGCATGTGGAAGAATGTGGGAAAAAATGGGGGAAAGGAAGGGAATCGGGTAAGAGGGAGATATTGGCAGGGGAATGACTGTTATGACTGTTTTGCTGAGCTCATCAGGATGACACAACAAACGCCGACATACGGTCCCACGATTGGACAGTGGGAGGCGCCCCCGCTGGTGTTAACGGATAGCTCTCCGCTCAACAGATTTTCGCTTCAAGCCTCCGTCTATGACGTCTCGCTTCCTGCCGAAGCTCACGCGAGAGTTTTCCTTTTGGTGCGTTTTCCATATCCCTGAATCTCATTTTTACCTATATAAGCCAATGAAAGTTGTCCGAAACCTCCTAAACAAAGTTTATGAATAAACCAGATAGGAATAATTTTGCTATCACGCTAAAGCGTGAATTATCTTATTTTATTTTTCATGAACTAAGCGCGATCGCGCCGTTCATGGAAGATATCCAATAAATCATAAAGCAGCCCGTGTTTAGGAGCTGATTATGATAACTCCTAATAGCCGTGACGTCCCACGTCAGCGGACTTTTCGGCAGGAAGAACTTAGAATTTCTGAGACAGCCTCCTGAGATTAGCGTACCCACATTATCATATCTATATAAAATACAGGTACCCAGTTAGGTTGAGGATCGTCTAACTATATGATGGTCAATATTGTTAATATTATTTCAGTTCATTATATATCAGCTTGATAATGTCCTGTTAGGACAAAACTGCAGTAACGATAGGAACAAATACAAGTGGTATAAAAACAAAAGAAGTTTTATTTCCTGACTTTCTTAGAAAAATCAATTCCGTTGCGAAAAAATCTCTAATCTGGTCGACTGCTATCGCGGACCTCGTCCAGAAAGCACTGTGACTCGTAAATTCCGATATCTATTTTCCATATCTGTATAAAGTAGGACACTTCGAATCAGCTATAAGAATAGATCTTTCCAGTTATTACATCTCCACGCAGTTCATACTACATATAATGCAGTTAGTACCACAGTTTACATCTCCTAACCCTCAAATAATTCTTGTTATGAAAGACAACTACGAGAAGTACATCCAAGGTACGAAGAACATCCTTGACCCCTTGGTCGAAGGTAACAGTGTTCGTTTCCCCTTATGTGTTGGTATAAGTTACATATTAATGTCATTGTGTATACAATTGTGTTTACTATGTTGATTCGTGTTTTTTGATGGTTCTCATTTTTTCCTTGAACTGAGTGGCGCTCAACAATTATTGTAGCCACTCATATATTCTATAATTTTTTCATATTCAAGTAACACTCTATTGTGAGATTTTACAAAATAGTTTACAAAACCTCCGTGGTGGTTTTGTAAACTGTCCACTATTGATGTTACTTGAGTATGTTACGTATTTTCATCCTGTATTGGCTGATTCAATCACAAATATTTTTTCTATCAATTACATAAGAATCATATCCAGCTCTTCAAAAAAAACGGAGCTGCTCCCCAGTGTGTTATAAAGAGCAGCTGATTTTATAATTCAATTGACAAATTATATGCGATCCCAAAATATTTCTTTGGGTTATAATTGGTGCAACTTTTGACATCAGATATTAAAAGACAAAAAATACTTGTTGTCTGTTACACAAAACAAAAAACCGAAAGTAAAATCAAATTACAAGCTAGTCTTTCCATCAGGATTCAAGTTCATTTACAAAGTTCTTCACTTACCATGTATGTTTTTGTTGCCTGGAGAATAAACATATGTCATCGCATAAAGGTAAAAGTTCAGCAATCCATAGAAAGACATGAATTGAGATGAGTTGCTATAATGAGTCGAAAGTTGGGCTACGAAGTTATCCTCCAGTACTCCAACTCCAAATCTCAAAACAGTAATAATACAGCTTATTATCAGAACAACCAACATTAGAAGCGTGAGGAACTTCAGTCTAAGACCTGTAAAAACAATAATATTCTCATTTATTCTGAACATAACCTTGTTTCAAATGAGGGATATTTTCGAAAACAGTTTGAATTTGCTCTCCAGTCAATTTGCATCTACCAGAGATAATGATGTATATAAAAGGTCTAACTTTCTTGATAAATTGAACGAAATATTTTATTCATTTTTGTTTTTTGTTGAATTCATAAAGAACGTGATTCACTTACATTTCTATTATTCCAGAGTCGAATCAAGATAAATAACTACAATAAATAAAAGTGAAAATCAGTTTTTTCAGATGGCCCCTAATGCTCTGTCAATTATTTTTTTTTCTTTCAGCTCCGAAAAAAAATCACAGTTTTCATAAAGGTATTCTATTTCCAAATGAGCCACCCTGTATACACTCCACATTTGAACCAATTCTGAATTTTATCACTCGTTATGTTCAAAGATTTTTCCTTATATTCAGAATGAAAATTTAAAAAATTTAACTTTTTATATTGATTTTCACCTTTATAATTTCTTATGCAATGATTTATAAGGCAACATAATAAATGAAAATTCGATGTGAATGTGTCAGATCGACAGCAAACAAACGACTTCCAAAGCACACAATTTCTGAAGCACGTTGCCTTCAACTAACTTCCTCTCAAGACATCGGACAAGTAGCGAAGTGCTTTAGAAAATTTAATGGCATATAAGGATTAGGTTATATAAAAAAATTTCATTCCCTTCTTCTATTTCAACTCACCAAAAAATGGCATGGATCTCAGTTCAGTATAAGCTCTCAATATCAAAATGGATAGATATATCAAATATATAACTCCAAATATGTAGAAAAATGCTTTCACGATCTAAAACAACAAATACCTAATATTGAAAGTATACGAATAATTTAAATTTCAAACTTACATAAAAATTAGATGTATCTACAGTGTGGTTATAAGTGGGATCTTGCAATTCATTTATTCTCTCCCAAGTTGAAAGAATTATGGCAGGAAACCACAGCATGGCCACAACAAATACTTTAGGTAAGTAGAACGTTAGAAAGTGCCTTTCATTCTGAAATATAAGTATATTCATTTGTACAAGTGGATAGCTTTTTTGATACCTGTCTAAGACCATGATAAATGCAGAGCCAGAAGAGTAGTAAAGCGCATAAAAACGTCGCTTGAGCAAATGCATCAATCATTCCAGGAATCCAGGAATTTATCAAAAATGACATGGGAAATGCTGGATCTGAAAAATATCAATCAAAAATAATTGATTAAACGTCCCAACAAAAGGATTATGGGGTTAGATATAATACAAACATACGAGACGAGTTCAAAGTATACCGACTCAATTACAAGTGTATTAGCATTTTGATAAATTCTAACTAATTTATTGAATAATAATATATTCGTACTAGATGTAAATATAAATTCTATTCTTGTATTGAATCATCATGTTTATTCGTTTCATCTCATGAACTCGACACCGTTATTTGACTTTCAAAAGATTATGTCTGTCTGAAGATCAGTGTTTTTCAAAATACTAGTTATCTGAGGTATGGGCAATGAGGCAAAGGAGGGTGCTGCAAGGAGCTTCGTCGTACCGGAACCTGTCATTGGCATCGCTTTAAGCTTTTACCAAACAAACATTCAACACCTGGATGGCAAAAAGATTTATTGAGTTCTGGCAAAATCTGCCAGGATTGGCTTACTCCAAGGCGTTCATTCACCATTCAAAGCTTGAAACCAAACAGTTGTTGGTCTACAGTAGAGATAAACTACGATGTCTAATAGGCCTTCTCACAGGTCACTGTCGTCTGAATCATCATATGCAGAGACTTGGACTGTCGGAAGACAGTGTGTGTTGCCTCTGTTTGGAAGTTGATGAAACAGCAGAGCACATACTTTGTGTCTGCCCTGCTGCGGACCGAATTAGATTTTCAGAGTTAAGTTCAGAAGGTTTACCATCTGACCTGAAAGATTAATAACCATATAAACTAATCGGCTCCGTTAAGAAGCTGGGTTTATTTGGTCGAGTACCTATGACTAGATGTGAGCCACAATAAACTCCAGAGGGTTGTGATGGAGGGTCGAATAGATCCACCAACTTTTGACCTTAACCCAATCTACCTGAGGCATATCAAAAAATGTCGAAGGAGTAATTGACAATGCACTACTTGAATCTACTGAATCATCTTTAACTTGAAAAAGCATAAAATCGACCTTAACAGCTTTTACGCTCTTCGATGCTGGGGCCATTAAGTTTCAGGCCAGCAAGGTACTATCCTTTCTTCAGTTGTCGCTCCTGGTGAACCATTTGTTCGATAAAACCTGATGTCTGGCGCAAAATAAATCCAAATCAATCACTTTTCCCGATCACCAGAAATGAAATACTTCTCGCGACGCTCGTTTTTGATCTGTTGATGAAACGCGCGTCGAAAAGAGTATTTCTGGCGATTGGAAAAAGTGCTTGTTTTGGATTTTGCCTGATGTCTTTGGGAAAATAGAGCTAGAGATCTTGGTAAGGAATATATCGAGCAGGGTGGCCTCTAAAGAACGTTGGACAATGCTCACAGTTGTTACCAGACTGAGCAGAACTCTGTAAACCGCAGCAAAACTGTCACCTTCACTGGATGATTAAATTTCACTTCCTATAATGGTGAGGTTATTGCGGGGGTAGTGAAATATTTAGGCAGAGAGCTTTACAGAAAATCCGCCGGAAGGAGGAAACACTGAGACACCTGTTCGTTCTCAGATAGATCAAAAATTATTTCTGGTGGACGTGTATAGAGTCGCAGTACAGGGACCTGCTAAGGAACTTATGCGATTGTATTTTAGTGTAGAGAGATTGGCTGAAAACAACCTCATACGTTAATCAATGAAAATATTCCTGAATAGCCAAACGGTTCTGGAAATACTTGGCTCTAACCGAGCAACATCCAAGTTGGCAGTAAACCAGCAAAAACGACTTTCCTCAATAAGAAGACTCAACAATTGTCACTGGTCTGGATTCAAGGCTACATTGGCGCCTGAAAGGTTATGCCGCTCTTGACTCTTGCAAGCGTGGAGAAGCTGCAGGAGGTTTGATCAGACCAGAACTTTGGACTATAATAAGAATTATAGATTTCAGACAGAATCTACCAAGATTGGCCATTCCAGTGCAGTTATAAATCCAATGTAACCAACTCAAGGCAGATTGCACTGCAAGGTAGAATAGAACCCCTCACTTCAGACCTAACCTAATCAATCTGGGGCTGAAAGCTGGAATTTCTTTTAGTATACACACATATAATACAGGTGAAAGATTATCATTTCAGGAATATTTGGAGATGGCATTTTGTACATTGTCGGAACTTTTTAGGAATAATTTAATAAATCTTGAAAGTGGATGAAATAATTTTCACTAGCAGTGTTCAATGGAATACTTTGGAATAATATTAGTTCATGGTCAATTGCTGATGAACATTATCTCCTACTTTCCTGTGTGTAACCCACAGAAAGCGATTTTCATTGAAAACTAGATACATAACGTCTTATTGAATAATTTTTAAAAATAATCATATAAAAGTATTCAAAAAGAAATAACCGAAGGAGATGCGAAAACTTTGATCTTTTCCGGGCGATGGTAGACTTTGTTTCAGTTAAAGTAAACTATAAAACACAGTATGGAAAAAACTCTCATCAATTATAAATGAAAACGTGTAACTTATAACGAAATTGTAAAAATTTGTGTCAAACTTGTTTCTTTTGAATACTCACTGTCATATGCCATCAACATCGGCAACAAAATGGACATCCATTTTTGTTCAGTTGACCAGTCATATGAAGGATACCGCCTAAGAGTATGTTGAAACCAGCACTGTTGAAAAAAATGCATATTAAGTCAATCAGAGTTATTATAATTCAGCTAATACTCACGGTTACGATAAACGTAAACACTAAAAAGATGAATCTGAACCAGATTTCGATTTGGGTGAATCCTGGATTGTAAGTCTTGAACTAAGAACATACAAAGAATACATTATCAATTTTCAAAATATTAAATGATTTCTATTAGGCTATCACGTAAATTTAGCAATTCTGAAAATTCCAAAATTTGTTCGATGAAATTAATTCGAAGCAAAAGGGGAAACACAAAAGAACGATTAAGAAGGAAAAAAAAGTAAAAAGGTTTGTTGTTGAAATTTGTTGGTCATTTTTTTCTAAAAGGAAGAATAGAAGTTAATAATAATAATAAAAATTCAGTCCTCGCGCCTGGGATCCTAATGCATTTGCTGTCAACATGTCCAATATATGCGGTTTCAGCCTATATCTAACTACATAACGCGGTTCTAAGAGTGCTTTATTACCATCTACCGCACTCTTACGGTATTGACGAGACACCGGTGTTGCCCTACGCTCCGGGAAATATCGAATCCTTGCCAAATTTATTGGAACTATTCGTTTCCACCCTCAGGCTCATACAAGCTAATAAGCCTGATGGGGTCCTTCTCGACCGCTAGAGTAAGACGATATTTGTCGTAGTGTTTTCAGCTCCTGTCGATACGGATAAAAACGAAAAAAATATTGAGATTTTCTCGAATTCCACATACTCTATTCAGACCACTCTGTGAAGATTGTTGTTTTGATTACAACACACACACGTGTTGAATTTCTTGAACTGTTCAGTGAAAATCTCACAATGAACTTACTTGAATATGTTACGAATGTTCATCAAGAAATTAGACAACACCAATAAACACTCACATAGAAAAACAATTCATTAATATTATATCTCGAGTGAAAAGCCTCCAAACCATGAAAATTGACAGTTATGATATAATGGGTATAATCCAAATATCCCAGGTGCAAAACTATAAATTCATCACAGCTTTGTTTCTCGCATTTCAAATGTCTCGTCCTAAAAAGAAAAAGAGTATACTTGTATGGTGGAAAATAAAAACGTGCTCATGAATTGCATTGATAATATTCTGAAAAACTACTTTAGAAAACTTCTGGCAATGAGTTGGAAGTAGTAGTTTTTCAAAACCTGAACACACATTATCGTTACCTATTATTACTCCTAACATCTAGTATTGAGACAGGTTTGTGGTCTTCAGTTAACCCTGATATGCCTACAGATATTTTAAATATTTTATCTATGATTTCTCCTGAAATGAAAAAAAAATCATGTTGATAATTTTATGATCTGAAATAGTAACATTATTCTATACAAAATTATCTCTGTTACAAATACTATAATGTGAACAAAGGTAAAAAATCAACTTGAGCAATTAGGTCAGATTCAAATTTATATTTTCTAATTAGAGAAGGTATCGTATAATTGGTTCATTAAGATTTCAATCAATGATTTTCCTTGAAACATCAATTTTGTTTATTACGGCTCAATAAAAATTTATGACATTTTATATTACAAAGTTATAAGCAAGAAGAATTAGCTGAAATATAAGTTTCAACAAAGTGACAACTAGTAACTTTTATCGCAGTGACAAATTATTTATCTAAGGGCCGGTTTATCAATCGCCAGCTAAGCTTATTTGACTAACGGTTTTGTCTTAGCTCCTAGTCAAACTGTTTTCGTTATCATTGTTATCAGCAACTGGTAGCTGAAGTCTCAGTGACCATAACAGTTGCCAGAAAGTGATAGTTTTTAATTTGAGCTAACAGTTATGTGGTCGCGCATGCGAAAGTAGGTTATTTATGTTTATTGTTGTTGTGTCACAAATGTTATTTGGGAAATACTTTTTCCAAGTAGAGAAGTAATTTTTATAATTATATTATTATGGAAGTTATATTGTATGAATCATGAACTGTTAGTTGCACTTATCCTTTTTGAAAATCAATTCTCCAATAGAAACAAGCCCCTGAAAATGTCCCTCATGCCAACCTTAGTTAACTGACAGGTATTAAACATTGTCATTTGTCAGGGATTGATAAACGATTTGATCAGTAACTGCAACATTGGCTATTAGCTAAGTTTAGCTTTGAGGTAGGTAACAGAAGCATTTAACTACCTATTGATAAACCGGCCCTAAGATAATGTAAAATTCAACTGATACATAATGCATTTACATTCAATAACTACCTATTTGAGAGAGTATACATAATAAAAGAATTTGTGATTTTATTACAGCTACAGAACCTCGAAAAATAATATTTGAAAGTTTACCATCAGTATTTTCTGTGGATAGTTTCGCTATAATCCACAACTGCTGAGAATAAGTGGACATTTTTGGTGTTCTCATTATGAACGGGCCAGTGGCAATGTCTTTCTTATTTGTACTAACACTTGTGACGTTCTTTGGTAATAGGGATACTCCATCTACTTCTGTAGTTAAAGTGATTGGTGGACCTGAATATGAAAGAGAGTTTTTTCATTCTCTGAAGCGCTTGAAAGTTTTTCAGTTACCTGCGATTCCCACAAAAATTCCTAGTCCAAAGCAAGCGAAGAAAGTAATGAAAACCATGACAAATTCCCTCTTATGCATGGTATAAAGCCTCATTTGAACGGATCTAGAACAATAATTTTCAAGAAGCTACCAATTATCGAATGTTGATGATAATGCATGAAAAGAACTTTTTTGCTTAATCTTCCATGATATCAAAACTCACAATGTTGTAATAATTTTATACACCTTTCAAATTCTCTTTTGAGAAGAAAAGCTAGTTTTGTTTTCGTTTATTACTCCACTAATATATTTTCAGTTAAATTATCTTCATCTACAATGGTACTGATCTTGACCGATACTTGATGAAGATACTATAACGTATTTAAAAGACACACTTTGATGAGAGATTTCCACTTGAAAGTTTACGAAACCGTAACGTGTGTTTCGCTATATAATAACATGTTCAGGCGTCACAAGTGTGTTTTTGGAATACGTTCAAATTTATCTATGAAATACAATAATTCAATCATGCATAGTGAATTCATCGATAATATTACTTTCATAGTTCTCTAATCCTCTGAAAAGCGATAATTTCCAAACAGCTTCAATTTCAACATTGATATAAATTATTTGATGATTCATACCTTTCACATCGATCATGATGATAGGCCGGGGCGATGTATTTATCAAATTCACTAAAAATATCCGAGAACTGTGATAAAGCGTTTCTCACTTTGGCTGCCCATCCTCCGGAAGGCATTTGATAAGCGTAACCAAAAGTTGTATTTTCCGATCTGGGCATTATCTAAAAAACATAAAACCTTTCATTTTGGGGAACATAGGTGAATGATAGAAGAACGTATTCAGCAAATGCTTTTTTAAAAGCAAGTTATAATTAGAAAATGCCATGATGATACTAGATCTTGTTTACATGTTTTACATGTCCTTGGAATCAGAACCTAATACTTTTAGAGTAATACTTCATTGTGGAGTTTTCACTAAACAGTTTACAAAATTGCGACACGTGTCACGGTGTTGTACACTGATAAGTGAACATTTTACAATAAATTGATACTAAAATATGTTATCATGGATTTTCATCAAGTACTGGTCCATTCCATCACCGAGTACAACTCTTATCGAGACGAATTGAAATCTCTATCTTTTTTTTCGTTTAAATTTAAAACGAAATCCATCTTCATCGGTAAACAATGAATCTGACTAAATTGAATTGAATTGAAATGAGTTGAATTGAATTTAATTGAACCTAATTGAATTATCCAATTAATTTTACTTTATCATGTTTTTACCTACATATACTTCTGTTATATGGTGTTGAAACCTAGATTAGGTTATAGTTTTGAGTTATGATACTATATCACTATTTATACATTCATATATAAAAAGAATTTCGGTTGAGTGGTGAAATAGCGTAATCTCAACTCCGCGAAGATAAGAATAAAGACTATTTATTATTATTATACAGTGTTTAAAAGCCAAATGGAATAACTTCATTATTTCGGTCACTGTACATATTTTTGAAAAATTTCGAAACACGTTAAATTTGAATTATAATTTGACATACTTCAACGAAAAAATGCCACCCCTACCTTCAACCCCCTTTGAATGACAGGTACAATCCCTAATTTTTTAAATGGAAAGTATGGGTTTGTGATATATTGTTTGAAAGGTCTCTTCATTCTCTATTCAAAAATGTTATGTTATGATAGGTACCGTCCAAACTGATGACGAAGGACTGCTAGTCGGTGGATCTTCGCGGTATGCAGACGTGTGTTTATTCTGTACAAACTCGTACAGAGATCACATGAAGGACAATGTCAAACCCTGACTTTACCGTGCATGCAATCTAGTCCCCTGATCTCAAAGTTGAATTCCGTGTTCAAGGTCATGTTTCATGGACATAGCTAAAGGACGCCCTTCAAGGTTAAACCTGAGACGTCCTGCAAGGTCAAAACTCAAGGTCACGTATCCGAGACAGACTAAACTCTCAAGGTCAACCCCCAAGGTCATGTGACCTTAAACATCGTTCAAGGTTATGTGACGTCAGTCAAGGCCAATGCTATTAATGACGTCATAGTGGTGGGGGAGGCTTAGAACCGGCTCAAATCTCTCATTTACAGTCCTTGTGAATAATTGTTCACACCTTTCTTCAACAAGTATAATGAATCATTATATCTAGCTTACACTCTGAATCACCCACTTCATGATATTTAGGTTATTTTGGTCCATCAAATCACTCAAGAAGGTAATAGATATATAACTGGAAGACAATCAGAGCAAATGAAAAATAAACACTAGTACAACAATTTACTAGAAAACTGAAATTCATTAATAATGACTCTGCATAAAATAGTTAACACATACAAAATCGCATATAGTACGGCCTAATACACAATATAAATATTAAAGATCGCTCATCAACGCCAAAGCTTATTAATTTGAAATTTGAGGATATATTGTACTCTTCAAAAAATGTTCAAATTTCGCGGGGTACGTAAATTCGATTAGCAATCTTTCGTTTTTCAATGTTGGTACACTCGTTTCGAACATTTTTTCACAGTTTCAGCTATTTAGCATGTTTACTTTGTTGGTGAGAGGCATAATTCGCATTAAATTTTCTATGAAAAATGGAATCAAGTGCCCAAAAGCACTTGAAATGTTGACAGTGACATAAGTTGATTGTACTCTGAATCATAAAAATGTTCGCAAATGGTACAAGCTTCTCACAGCACATCAACAACCGGTGAAAATGTTGATAAAGTGATGGAAATTGTTATGGAAAATCGTCGAATCTGTATTAGAGAAGTTGCTGAGTATATCGGCATATCGGTTTGCTCATGCCACGCAATTTTTTCGTAAATTTTGGGCATGAAGCGTGTGGCAGCGAAGTTCGTTCCGAAATTTTGATGAAAAAAACCGTCGCATTGCTCAAAAATTGTTGAATGACGTCAACAGCGATCCAGATTTGCTCAGAAAAGTTATACCTGATAACGAATCATGGGTATTGGTCATAAGATCGAAACCAGAGTCCAATCGTCCCAATGGAGGAGCCCAGGAGAGCCATGACCTAAAAAGTACGCCAAATCCGATCAAATGTTAAGGTTTTGCTCACTGTTTTCTTCGATAACCAACACCAGATTTGCCCCCCTACAACTTTTTCCAGTTCGCAAGTTTGAAGAGACCCATGAAAAAATGGTGTTTTGCGACGATTGAGGAGATAGAAACCGAATCGCTGAGAGAGCTCAAGGACATGCCAAAAAGTGCATATCAGAACTGCTTCAAAGTTTGGGAAAAACACTGGCAAAGTGTGTTATATCTGAGGGGGACTACTTTGACGGTTACAAAATATAAATTGATGGATAAATGAATATTTTCAGACAGACAGACAGCATATAAGTCGAGTAGAGTACTGAAAATTCAGAAAAACTCGTGAAAATCAATTGAAACAATAATATTTTTCCAATAATTTGATAGGCTGAATTTCAACCTCTAAAAATTATTGAGAGGTGATTGAAAATAATTCACCACATTGAACTATAAATCTTGACGAAGTGTCACTGGAATAAATTCGCAGTATCAATTACCAGGGTGTATGGACATTTTTTTGCATCATATTCATTATTTAAAGAAGAAGATGCTAGAAGAGAGAGTCACTTTAAAATAATTTTAAATGAAGATTCAAAGCGATGGTGGGACTGAATTTGGCATGAATGATGAAAATAAATATTCGCCAATGAACTAATTAACGTTTATATTTTCAAACGAAAAAAAGAACAAATACAAGCACAGAAAACGAAATATTTTCTGTCAAGGTCATAGCAATAAGATTTATGAGATTTATGCAATTTGTAGTGAATCATTCATAAAGGATCTTGCAGGAAAACTAACAGAAATCTTTTGAAATGTTACCTTGTTATTCAAACTAGGCAAAAGATTGTGAGGAAATAAACCATTCTTAAAAAATTATCTGCTGACAATCATAAACGAGGAGATAGTAGAAATAGAAGGCAAAGAGAAAGACTCTTGAATTTCATGAGATTCAGCATGTGCTATCAAGCTATTTTGTAGGACTAAAGCTTACCAAAAATTTCAGTACCTACTTCAGTTCATATCACATTAATAATAAATGTGAGTTCTAACATTTTACGGGTCTGATGTCAAAAAGTGACTAAAATTATTTCAAAATGTATTTCAGTTATTTTTGTTTCTTTTTATAAAAAATATTCAATGCCGTTGAAATTTGCTTGTTACTCCCGAATAATACGCAATAAAAGGTCTATCCTATCTATTGAAATCCATTCGGTGGTGGAGTACTGAACGTACACTAAAGTGCTGTACTTACATCTTTATGATTTGACACAATTTCAGTAAACACTCCAGTAGGTCACTTTCAACAGTTTTATAAACAATGAAAATATTTTTTCTCGGCACAATCCTCACAAAATCATATGATGAGTTCAAACACAGGGAAAATGGAAGATATTGATTAGTTGCGCGAGAAGCTATATGGAAATTTTCACGTGTTGCGCATATCGAGAAAACTCACTGTATTCAAGTGTACCATTTGGAAAACTGTCCTACATCGAGTCGAACACGTGTTTATGTGGGATACGTAAATCAGATCGTGCATGTAGATTATTCATATTTTTTCCAGATAATACCTATAATTTTCAGGTAGTTTAACATAATTTTCCAGAGAAAAAATGGACTCTCCTCAAGTGATATATTTTCAGTGAAACCTACATAGATTCACGTGTATTTTGCCAACGAATACTTATTAGAAAATGTTTAAAATATTTTAATTGAAGGAAACCAAGGGTTTCAACACCTGGATTATTTTAAATTGGCTTTATGTAAAACAAAGCTGTTTAAGAAGTTTTGATCGTTTGAGTCCACTTCCAAATGTAATATCCCGGTGAATACTAATTCAAGTTAATCGATATGAAAGCCATTTGAATCAGTGCACTATTGCCAACGTAATCAAGTCGATTAATTCCGTCAGCATATAAATTGAGTGCTCGGGATTCGATGGAGTTGAGGAAGGTCGTTTTTACCTGGTCCTGATTGGCAAAGTTTCTACCTGTCAGACAGTGCTTGAAAAGATGGTAGTCGGTCGGTGAGAGGTCTGGGGAGTATGGAGATTTGTGAAACGTGCGAACCGGAGTGTCGTGGAACAGAATCGGACCTCTTCTGTTGACCAGTGCCGACTGCCGCTGACACACTTTTTGGTGTATTTCTGCGATTTCCTCACAATAGGGATTCTACTGTGATGGATTGGTCCGGTTGCAGAAAGTTATAGTGAAACACAACAGCCACTTACCGCCATGCAGTAACCATGACCTTTTTGGTGGGTTTTTGCGTTTGGAAAGTGCCTGGGTGGCTTACCAATGTCCAACATCTGATCTGAACGTCTCCTGTTGTCGTAGATCCCCTTTTCATTACACGTGAGGATCCGATCCAGAAAAGGATCATTTCGGTTGCGCAAAAGCAAAGAAGAAGAGACCCCAAAACGTGACAATTTCTTTAGAGCTTTTTGACCTCTCCAACACATATCAAACCATCAAAAATCGCATAGGAGTAGACATCCAATTCTTCCGTAATCCCACGCACCGTTTTGTGATGGGTCATTCCCCACCAGGGTCCTCAAATCCTCGTCCTGGATTACTGTAAGTCGACCACTTCGGGGCTCATCTTCGAGGCTGAAATTTCTGGAACGAAATTTCGCAAACCAACGTTGAACAGTGCGTTCATTAACACTACCATTGCCAAATGCCTGATCAATTTTTTGACAGCGCATCGGTTCAATTAGAATTCGTAGAGAAAAGTTGCTCGAAAATCGCTTAACGGTATCATAAGCTGAAAAGAGGTAAAAAATTTAAATTTGTAAAAAATGAACAGCATCATCTTTCTCTATAGATCAGTACTAGTATAATAATATTAATAATAATAAATAATCTTAATTGTCGGAAGAATAAATCTTATCGACGAAGCGAGTGTGAATAAGAAAGAAAATATTATACAAGCATATACTAAGTGTGCAAAATTAAAACCTATAAAATTATTTATACGTACATATACACACATATACATATGAAAGTATGCTAAAAACACATGGTTACTATAATGAACAAAATGACCACATGTCTTAAATGTGGTAGTATGAAATAGAAATATTAGCTTAAAAATGGTAGAACAAGTGTTAGTGGAAGTTATAATCATAAAATTCGTCTAAACTATAATAGGGTCTATCAGGGAGTAAAACTTTGATTGCTTTTCTAAATTCTGAGGGGCTTTCTATACATTTAACGTTATTTGACAGGTAGTTGAATATTTTTAGGCCATTGTAAATTACTGAGCTTTTGGTAAGCAGTCTGAAATCGTCAGTCTGACGAATGGAATACTTAGAGAAGACCAAGGAAATTCATTTTTATGCTTGTTTATCAAACAAGCCGTTTCGAGTATGGAAATGGCATAAACTCTCAAAATATTGTTTGCAATAAATATAGGCCTACAGGAGTCTTTTTGTTTTTTTTTTTGAAGAGTATATACCACGATACAGTAGAGTAAATATTTATTGAGATATGAAGCTATAAAATAACATGACGTTAAAACGGACAAAAATTCTGAAACAACTTAAATACACATTTACCATATCGGATGACACGTATGAACGAGCCTCGGTAAATTAGCAAAATGGCGACAACTTCGAGTATCTGTTGAATTAGGATTCATCTTCAAAATGTTTCAAGGTAAAATAATGATTTAGAGTTGTTCTATTCTTTATAACAATGAAATGAGATATTTTTGGCATCTGGTTTTTGACTGTACAGAATATCGATTCAGTTATAATTTTGATTTAGCTTTTCTGAAATTAGCATTAATCAAGTAATTGATGTACTGAAAAACTGTGACAATCGGACAAAAATAACTATTTTAATTTTTTTTCAATTGAAGTTTTGTGAAAGTCGTCAAAATTGGGGAGCCTTTGGAGAACCTCCCGTATATGGCGTTTTCATAAAAGAAGGGCTTCTACTCACTCAGTCTTGCCCTTCAAGAACATTTGAATCGTGTAATGCATTCGTGATCAAGCATAGCGCCACTAATGACATCTATGGCGGTTCCTGTCAAAATAACGCATTGAATGAAACGAACAGACTAGGGAACATGTCCTGTCACTACTAAAAATTGAAAAAATAATCAAGAGTTGGAAATATTCTCGAAAACAAGCTTTCATTGAAATGCTCTAAAAAAATAAACTGTAAATTGAATAAAATCCATCAGTTTATTACATTACACAAATAATATAATATAAAAGCATGTCGCGAGAATTGCCTATGCTGATAAATAAGAAAAGAATATGTAATTTGATTTCCACATTAGAAACTGTAAGACAAATGTGTTTTTTTAATAGGTAAATTTCGAAAAGCTCTTATATATGAATTGTGTAATAAATTGATGGGTTTGATTCAATTCAAAGTTCAATATATCGTATCCTTCACTATATATTTCACCGTATTTTTTATCACATTGCTTATATATCGATAAAACGAAAACAAAGGTTTGCTGACAATGTATCTGAACTTTGGCATAACAATAATGTTGATTTCAGGAAAAAAACTTTTTTGGCTTTCTGCTACTCTATTAGGACATAGAGTGGGGACTGTTGAAGACACTACAATCAAATATTGAAAAAGTGTAATACCTACTGGTGTGATGCATTATAGTTCAATATACCAAAAATCTTAAGGGAAAAATCATTTACTATCAACCAGAGAATAAATAAATTTCTGTTATTTATGAGTATGAAATTTTATAAAATTAGAAAACATAAATTTGGCCCATATCATTATTCAAATCAGAAAATATATGAATTTTTAATGAAAATATATTCCTTTTAGATGACATTTCGAAAAATACATTCTTTGGAAGATTCTCAAATTTTTTGTATCAAGAGGGAGTAGTAGAAAGCGAAAAACTTTCTTTCACATTATATATCTTTTGAAATTCATTGAAAAGACATTTAACAAGTTTAAGGATTCTTCAAGGATGGTTTTCGAAAATATTTCAAATAAATAGATTATAATTAATTATATCATTTCAGTAATTATTTGATATGAAATTAATGTACTTTATGGAATAAAACTACTAGTCCTCGTGAAGAGTCATCTTGCAAATAAGGTTATTTTGTGATACATTTCAGTGTTTTAGTCGTAAAACTCCATAAAGATTTCATATTTCCTCCGTATTATAAAAATAACTTTTGATAAAATCTCATTGTGCTATTTAAAACAATCTTTATGTTCGATATAAATTCCAATTAAATATATGAATCGATGTCATTATTGAAAGGTTATCGGCTCCAGAAAAATTTTTGCAGTGAACTATATACGACTATACCATTTATGAAGAGAATGTTATGTAATTTGCTTAGAAAATTTTATATAACCGGATATTTCCAGTTATGGAACCCAGATATTTGACCCGTAAACAAGATTACATTTAAAAATTATCTGTTGTGGTAGTATAATTGTGATTACTCAAGATGATGTGATTGTCATCAAAACATCAAAATAATTATTTCAGACGTAACTGGATTAATTCTATTGGAAGTATTGAACAGAGTGTTTAGTTTGAATTGGGAGGGAAATATTTTCAAGAGAGATTAATTATTGGGAAAGAATAGGTTCTGGTTTTCTACTTTTCCATTTTTATACAAAAATGTGAGAATATTCCAAAGAAAGAAAAAACGTAATCAATTTTAAAATAAACTCTTTACAAAAATGTGTAAATCATGCACAAAAGTATTTATCAGACAGTGTCTGAAAGTTTTTTCTGCATGATCTACATATTCGTGTAAAGAGTTTATTTTGGAGTTAATTGCTTTCTTCTTTTGTTTGGAAGATTCCCACATTTTTTGTATAAAGATGGAGACCAAATTAACTGAAAGAACAATTTGTTTAGGTTGGTCTCGAGTGACCTACACTGTAGGTTAATGGACTGACACCTATCAGAAAACAACTATCCGCTGGCTAATATCACGAAGGGCGTTGGATTATATCCAACAGGTGTCAGTGCAGGAATCTTCACTGAAGTATTTCCTGCATATGCTGTTGGCGATACAACTGCTGGAATCAATTTTCAATTATATGAACTGGCACACTTGCAGACCGGTTTCGGGCTATTTGGCCTCTCATCAGTGCAAGGTACTGGCCATCATCAACCTAAAGTTGATGATATTCTATAATTAAAAATCGAATTCCTTTCAGAGTATTCCACTAACAAAGCTGA
>WOGR01001481.1:0-19800 GCA_015342045.1 Leptinotarsa lineolata | reverse complement strand
CACCATCAGAAAGTAGAGATTTCAACGAAGCCCACCAACTTTTTGAAAAAGTTGATATTTTGACGAGAGAATTTTCGATTGAAAATTAGGGTGCTTTTTTGATATTAAATTAAACTAAGATGAAAAAATAAATACTTTAAATCAAATAAATTAGTGTATTTGGGACATAACACTGTAAGTTTTCACCAAATTTTGTAGAAAAAAATTTTTTTTGGAAAAAAATAAAAATAAAAAAACAAAACTTAGTTATTTGAATTTTTCATATACATTTTGGGCTTATGTGAAAAAAATTGTGAAGTGAATTCAAAAGTTGTAGTTTTTATTACCTACAACTATGCCATTTAACTTTTTTCCATAGGACTTGTAGTTGTGCCGGAAATCGAGATAAACAATTTTAACTCTTAAAATCTCACCCCCACCCACTTCTCGAATCGCCGGTAATTTATTTTTCCTTTCATTTTTATCATATTCTTCTCCTTTTCTAATGGGTTTCATCCTAATGTTATTTTTTTTTCGACCCTGGTATAATACTACATCATTATAAACCTTATTTTTCATTCGTAAGAACAATAAACCTGAAAAATAAAGTAATACTTATTCACATGGCTTTTTGGGGATGTGGACAATAAGTATTAAGTTGCTGCAAAAGTTTTGTCCATTTTAATGTCATGTGTTTCTGTAGCTTCGTATCTCAATAAACAATAAACAAAAATAACCAGGCATTTGGCATTTTTTGCTGAACGCACTGTTCGACGTTGGTTTGCGAAATTTCGTTCGGGGGATTTTAGCCTTGAAGATAAGCCCTGAAGTGGTCGACTACAGTAATCCAGGACGAGGATTTGTGAACCCTGGTTGAGACTGACCCATCAAAAACGGTGCGTGAGATGGCGGAAGAACTGGGCGTCAACTCCCATAAGCTTTTTGATGTAAAACGTATTGGAAAAGTCAAAAGTGGGTGCCCCACGATTTGAAAGATTAACAGAAATTGGCATGTTTCGAGGTCTGTTCTTTTTTTCTTTTTCGCAACCAAAACGATCTTTTTTTGTATAACTCATTATACTTGGTTATCTCACATGCAAATATTTTTCGAAAAGGACAATATTAGAACATGACAAATGATAAAAATTCAAACAATCACACGAGCCAAAACGTGCACAAATTTTATGGTTGATGTTTGGAAGTGTTCAAACATCCAAATTTGAAGTGGTTACGGGGTTAATACCCCGATGCATATTGAATTACAATCGGCATTCAGGTAATAATACTAATACCCGCTGACACTTGCGCAGAGGAATTTATTGCAGATACTTCTCGTTCGCCCAGTAGCAGAACATCGCTGAAATCAATCGAGTGATCACCTGACCAGTTTCGGAGTGTCACTCCTCATTAGTATAGGACAGATACAACCAAGACAGCAGTGTGAGATCGGGACAGATCCTATCTTAGGCAAATATTTCTTGAATGCAGTGAATGCAACCAGATAATCTTGGTTGGATCTGTCCTGTACTGTCGAGGGGGTAACACCCCAAATCTGGTTTCTAGGTAATCTCTTGAATGATTTCAGTGAAGTTTTTCTGCTGGACGAACGAAAAGCATCTGCGAGAATTTTTTCTTGTGAGGATTTATTCAATGTCCATCGAGGAATTAACCGGGAAATGGTTGTTTTCTGATAGGCATTTGCCAAATCCTCATGTGCACGGGCGTTGAGAGATAATGTTTAGAATTTCATTTCGAAATACTTATTTTATTAATATTTATGTAGCTTTCATCGAAACAGTTTTCAGACTTATTTTGGCTAGAGAGTTCACGATTCTGCGCTTTGAAATGAATAAAATATGGGTCATGGTGAAGGGATCACAGACGTGGGTTGCTCCAAAAAAAAGTATGTCACGAGGTGGATATAAAGTAGCTCCACGTTTTGAAGTTCATATGTGAACAAAGCAGTGTTGGCAGAAGTCAGAAAAAGTAATTTTTTGCTTGTTTTGGATAACTTTTGGCGGTGGAAATGAATTGCACTTCATTTTATCTTTATTGCTTATCTTGGAGTTAATTTCTTTGTAGTGCTGTATTGAATAGTTTGGTTTTCTTCAATGTATTTTAGTGTTGAGTTATTACGCATTGAAGTTGTGTGAATTTTCTGTGAAGATATTCATTAGAGGAATAATGGTTTACAAATATATCGATGTTTCAGTGGAAAAGTATCAAGGTATCCACGCCTGAACGCCGTTTATAAAAGATGCGTGAGAATAATGAATGAAAGGCTTGGGTGGAAGCCGCACAAGGTGATATCGAAGGGATATAACAAAGACCATTCAGATAATTCAGATACATCTATATGTCGACATAAAAAATATATATTACCCTTTGGAAAATTAAATAAAGAAATACTCCCTTAGATTATTTATCAATAATCTGTAAATAATTTCATGTTTTCTGTTCTCCGATATCACCCTTTGAATGTGTGTATATAGTCTTATTAATCATCTATAGATGAATGAGGTGGAGTTCTACCCACTATCCACCTTATCCACTAGTCAGGTAAATCTGATATTATTTCAACAAGCTATATAGTAAACTATTAGGTATTGCTCTAGCATCGTTATTCATAATATTATTATGTTGACTTATTTCTAAGCTCTCATAGGCATCTAGATGCCTGTTGTTGACTTCTGTAACTAATCTTAATGAACTTAAGTCTATGGAATGGTTTTGTTGCAAAAGATGATGGGCGACTGCAGATTTTTCTGGTCTTACATATTTTAGGTGTGCTAAGTGTTCCTTACATCGTATATTGTAAACCTCTCACACATGAGAAGTTTACAAAAGAAAAAGTGGAAATACAGAAAATAGCAGTTAGTAACGGCTTCTGATGATATTATAAGGAAGAAAAAGTTTAGGTTAAGAATGAACGAAATCTCGACTTTTAGAAACGACGAAAACCAATATATCTCAGTTCCATACCACCAATACACGAAAAACTGGAAGTATTTTCAAGGAACTAGGTTTGAAGGTGGTATTTGAAACAAGTCATACACTACAGAGCCTGTTAGGAAATCCAAAGGACAATCTCGAGAATTCGGAAAAGCCAGGAATTTACTAAATTAAATGTAAGGACTGCGATGTAAAATGTTATGAACAGACTAAAAGATCGATTAAAATGAGATATAAGGAACACTTAGCACACCTAAAATATGGAAGAAATCAGGCTTAACCCACCGAACAACCTTCTTGATTGAAATAAATCACTATTATTATTGAGAGAATGAATTCTCGTAGGTCATAATAAACATAACATACCTGTAACGCAGCTATTCCAATACCAACACCACCAATGATGGCACCGTATTTTTTGAAAGCGAACTTTAGTTTATCGATACACGAAGCAGTATAGTGATTCCGAGTTTTCATTGTACATGAACCGTCATCCTGAGTGTCGGGGCAGCAAGTATGCGGCAATGAATCATTTCCGGTTACTCTGTACCAATCTGTGGGACCATTCATACCGCAGCATTCAGCCTGTAAACAATATTATAACTACCTTAATGTTTTACATCAATTTGAAATCTTATGAATGAAAAAAAATGAAGGCTACGTCGCCAAAACTGTAGTTCTTAAATCGATCCATTCAGCTGAGAATATTTCAGGAAATAATCTCGACCTAAAATTTTTCTCCGATAAATGAACATTTTTTCAAACTTTGTTATTTTTAAGCAATACCACTCGATCAACCAGTAATACGTAGATAAAACCACTAGTCACGTACTCTTTATTTTATCATGCTCATTGCTCTCATAATATGCTGAATAACATTTTTCGTTAAAAAATGGAAATTTATCTATAAAATTTTGAGGTCTTGTGCTATTACTTTTGACAAATATTTTCGTGAGAGACTTGTTACAGAGGATTTGTTAATGTTTTTTCCACTTACACATACATACACATAAATGCACTCATTAGATAAATAATATATCTATATAAACAATAAATATTTTTTAAAATTAATTCGGAATTTTTGTTCATTACATTTTTTAAAGCATCATTCGGTAGCTCATTGTAAAACTTGATACCTTTATAATGAATCGAATTTTTCCCAATATCTATTCTCATTAATTTTAGATTGCTTGAATATCTTGTCGAATGATTGTGTTGGCCACCATTGATTTTGAAAGTCATATTTGAATGTTTGAGCTTATTTTTGACCAAATGAATGAAGTACATAATTTAAATTTATGTAAAAATTACAAATCTAATAGTTTTTTTGTTTATACAAGTTGACTGTTGACGGTTGTTTAACTTTATTATACACCTCACACTTTTGTTCTGAAGTTTTTTAAATGGATTTCAATAAGGAATTTGTTGTCATTTCCCATACTGATATTAGATATTGAAATATACTAATGGAAACTAAATCAATTTAAAGTATTTTACGGGTCTCGCATTTCTTATTACTAATAAAATTCTGATTATGCAAGCTATTTTTCTTCTTATTGTTTCAATATGTTGTGTTTATGATACATCTAGAAAAGACCAATAAATTTAACACTAAGAGAGTTATTTAATATTTTCATTATGGAATTCAATTGGATCTTTTAAATCAATTTATATAAAACTTTTTGATATAAACATATATGAACATTTCTGAAAATTCAGTGACATTTTATGGCATTGAAGACATAAAGATATTTGATCGAGGCCTTCCGAAATATTAATTTTAATTTCTTGTACACTATTTCCATTGCGTATTTGCGATTTTTAACATAAACAATCCAAGGCAGAGGAATTTGTTTCATCTCGTTAACAACGGTTCCCCAAACATCAGGTTAACATATAAAACTATACATAAAATACCAGTACTTTTAGATATATTTCTGATAGGCTTATTACGTCCATAGGCTTATTACGTTCCCTTTGAGTAAAGAAAGATACGATATTGAGAAAAATATCATCAGGGACATAGCTGAAAGCAACGGGTATCCTTCAAATATGATAGATAAGTTGAGGAAACGTAAACTAAAGGAGAAGTAAATCTTCGACTTTTCCAAAATATATTAATTCACAAGTCGTATCCTTCCATATGAACAAAATAATCACTCATATCAAATTTTCGAAAAGTTGAATGTAAAAGTAACCTTCAAAATTTTTTGCTCACTCCAATAAAGTTGGGAATATATGGAATGAGCTTTGAAACTGTTACAAAAAATAAATCGGTTAGAATAAGCGAACTTATAAAACTCGTATCAAATAACAGGATATCAGATTTCGGACCCCAGATAAATCTAGTGTCGCTCAACACGCGTTGAAATAAAGAATAGTTGAAAACTGTACATTGGTACATGACACTAGATTTTTGGATGCTTTCAAAAGTCTGGAAAAAAGATGTGACAGGAGAACTATGAACAGTGACAAAGGTCCCACTCCATTGTTTATTTTTATAGGAATAGCTCTCAAAATTTTCGGAAACTTTCACGAGAAAATTTTGCGCGAATTTCTACCCGAAAACATTGATGTATCTGGAAGTGAAAGTACCCTGTTAGATATTGATAGAGAACAGTTTTAGAGTTAGGAATTAGTGTATACCATCTCCTAAACACGCAGACTTGATTGGCGACACGCGCGTCGAGAAGCGTATTGCAGTTCGGCTGTTTGGGAACAATACTTGTGTTGGATATGCTACGCCAGAGGTCTCAGTTCTACCTTTGCGCGGTTTTCATCTGAGCATGCAGGCACCTTTGGAATGAATTGTGAGATTTACAAAAATGGGGATAACTTTAAAAATAAATTTTATTTTCTGATACTTTTTTGACCATTCTGTTTATTTCTTTCCACCAGATATATAATCAGTTGGAAATCTTCGGTGTCGATATGTAATGTTGGGGTTTGGCAAAAATGGTTGGATACCTGAGGAACCTACACCTGGGTTTTTTAGGAATCCTTTTATAAGGGGAGAAAAGGGGTCAGAACCTGCTCATGGTTCGAAAAGGCTCGACTCGAGACCCTCCGGCTCGGGCTCGAATGAATGCGGCTCGGCTCGTGAAAAATTTCGCGGCTACGCTCAATTTCTAGATATACAAGCAACGTTTAGTGTAACGTTTTTCAGTGTAGACGTGCACCCGTTTTCTATCCCGAACGCGTCGTGAGCCGTAGTGTTCGTGAATATTTCAAACGAGCAATGTCGGTCTCTAAAGAAATTATTATGAGTGCAGCATATATTTCTATTAATATTTTATTGAAAAAGAAAAAACCTCCGCGACGATGGTGGTCTACTTCTGTACAATTCAATTGAACACAATATTCTTTCTTCACTCTGCCATTATGCTCGAGCATACCCACACGTACTTACTGACGAACCTACGACAATACCGTCCACAAACTCTCTTTGTGTTCGAGGTAAAAACCGACAATCGCCTGATCGCTACGAGCGGCTCGAGGTACGCTCGCGAGCAGAGTTTTCGAGGCGTCCAGACTGACGAATTTTGGTAACTGTAGCGGCTCGGCCCGCCAATGAGTACCCGGCTTTAGAATTTATTGCTTTTTTGTGTGACTCCACATTTTTTATTTGCCAATAATTCTAGTTATATTATTTATGTTTTGATTGTCTTCGAGATATTTCTTTTTCAATGAATTTTTGCAAATCATCTTTGAAGTTACGCTGCGCCTCGTTCACTCTATATTTTGATGCTTGGAATATTTATACGATGTTTATTTCTCAAAACATATTCGGCATCTTCTGACAATATCATGTATTTATACAGGTTCCAATGAAAACTTTGACCTCCCTGTAAGTCAGAAACGGAAGTTTTTCAGGATTTGGTTCATTCGTTATCAAAAACTTGAAAACTTCAAAGGTACTATTTAAGAAAAAACAGAAAATGAGCTGTCGTTTCTTTTATTGAGGATATCAACAACAAACAATATCAATGTGAACAAAATCAACGAATTATTTGCTCAACTGACCTCCACGTAGTTCCTTACATAAAGTCGACTTTTAAAATCTTTCGTTACATAAGTCCGGGGCCAGCTATCTGCATTCCCGAACAATTCTCGGTCGCAGCTCTTCTAGTTTGTAGAATTTACTCAATTAGTAGTCGTCTTGTAACCGTTTTGACATGGACGACACTGTTAGATTTTCCTGCAATGGTAGTTCGGCTGTTTCTTGGAGCTAGTTGTCGCAGAACAAAAAGCAGATAGTTGGCCACTGTCACTTCTTCACGAATATTCACTTTTGTTTACTGTGCCCAACATATTTTATTTCTACTGAATAAAGAATAGAAACCGTAACCTATTATCGAAATGATGGAAGTACTAGAGCTGCTGCAAGAATTTATAACACGAATCATACAGACCACGACGTGAGCAATTAATACGTTAAACAGTTAATTGGTAAATTTGGAACTTCAGGTTCTATTTACAACATAAAACATGAAGTGTTCCGTCCTGTCAGAAATGAACCAATTGAAGTTGCAGTTTTGGGGCATGTACAAATGGATGATCAACTATCTATCAATCAGATAAGTACCTCGAGCGTCTGGTGTATCAGCTACTAGTGTTTTACGGATTTTAAATACCCACAAATTCCCTCCTTTCGAAATATTGCTAGCTCAGGAATTAAACGAAGATGATCCTGATCGTCGTCTTCAGTTTTATGAGGAGTTCAGCGAGAAATAACACAAGTACCTATTATACAATACATGTTTTTCAGACGAAAATACTTTCATGTTGACTGGTGAAGTAAATAGACATAAGTGTCGTTACTGGAGCGTTGTAAATTTTCATTTAGTGATGGAATCACATTCAAAAACTCCACAAAAATTGAATGTTTGGGTCGGAATTCTTGGTATTCATATTGTTGGACCATTTACATTGAAGGTTATCTCAATGATGACACAGACTTGAATCTATTACAGGATGTGTCAATCTTATGAGTACACAAATGTAGAAACTGATGACAATTCACTTGAAACCGAAATAACGTTCCAGCAGGATGGTCCACCCCACATTTTGTTGTTCGAGTAAAACAGTTTTTGAACGAACGCTTTCCAATGCATTGCATAGGCAGACTGGCAGGAAGGGGCCGAGTGGAGTGGCCAGCTAGATCACCGGATCTTACACCGTTGGATTTATTTCTGTGGGGATACCTGAAGTCTACAAATCTGGAAGAGCTGAGCATGGAGAATGGACATCTTGAATAAAGTAAGGAAAGCTTTCGAAGGTCGACTGTTTTATTGTATGGAAATAGGTAGAGGTCATTTTGAGCAATTTATCCGAAGATTTTGTTCCGATTGATATCGTTGTTGATTTCCTCAAAAAAAAAAGACAGCGCATTTGCTGTATTTTCTTAAACAATACGGTCAACTTTCAAGTTCTCGATAACAAATGAACAAATTTCGAAAAAACTTACAAAGGTAATAGAGGGACAAAATACCTGTCAAATAATGTATATATCACTCCCCATGCCAAGCGTAAGGGGTAAAGTTTCGAGTATGATTTTCATATTGAAATTAGCCCCCCTAGAAGTAAAAATTAACGTCTTTGAAACTTTCGATCGCAAGTCCGTTTCTGACTTACAGGGGGGTCAAGTTTTCGTTGGAGCGCCCTGTATATTACTTACAATTGAAAACAACAACCCACGCTCATTTCTGTTTGAAAATTTGATAAATGCAATCAAACTAGAGGAATTCTGAAATATTTTCCTAACCGCTCCCACTACTTTTTTCTTGAGAAGAAAAATAAGGGATTACAATTACTTGTCCACAGGCTAGTCACGTTCATTAGAACAAAAAATATATGATATCGAGAGAAATGTTATTAAGAATTCAGCTGAACGTGAAGAGTGTATCCTTCAAACCCGACCGATATTGATTAGGAAATGTAAAAAAGAAATGTCTTTGTAAATACTCCAATCTTCAAAAGTACAGCGATCCGAAGGTTATTGTTATTCCATATGGAACACGATACCCTCGAGGGTTGTTTTGTATATACATACATCTTTAAAATTTCTGTAAAAAATCTGTTGAAATCTGTTTTTCCGTTAACCAACTGTCGCTCCCCTGCGAACGACAACTCTCAAAATTCAACTTGGGCGAGCTGAGGACTAACGAGGTCTTACCTTTTAACGTGTGATTCTTAGCACGGCTGTAATCAATATACATATAACAAAAGTGAAACTGATCTGGGGATCTTTATCAACGCAATATATTCCTAAACAATGCTTTTTAGAATATTTATTTGTTTGTGCGAGCTAATCTCAAAGACGGCTTAACCGTTTTTGAGGTTAAGTTAGGTTATCAACCGATTTATTAAATCGGTTGATAAATAAAAATGTCAATTAGAAGAATCTAGTCAAACATTCGTGGAGAAAAAACTAAAAATTTGCAATACAATCATCATTTACATGTGGCAGCTGACCTTGATTATACACACATACATGGATTAGCTAACATTTAAAAAAATTGAACTCCAAAATAAATCTGGTCTTTTCTTGTGATTTATATTTTTGTGTATATCGCTGAACAACAAGTTTTTTTAAATATGTTGAATTATCTAGCCAACTTCAAGATGATTTATATTTCTCAAAATGATCTTATATAAGTGGCGCTCGTACTTAACCTTTTCTCGTTTCATGAACTATAAAAAGCCCTATCATATTAATCGCAGCAGAAGATGGACAGTGGTGTTCGAAATTTTGGACGTCTTTCCAACACATTCACACAATTTCTATTTCTAAATTTTCAAATGATACAAATAAAATCTCGATATTTTTATCTAAGCTGCTGAGGTTGGATTTTGTTCTAAAAATAATGATCAGAAGATCTAAAAATAATGATCAGAAGATCTAATAATAGTGTTTTGTCATTGGATACTACCAGTTTCTTTAATCCTTCAAAATCTTGTATCAGTCGATGACTACTTCGTAGGAACATTAGATATAGAATCACGAAGATTAAACGAGATCAATATTTGAAGGAATGAAAATTGATATGAAAGTTGTTGGTTCAGTGCTAGACGTATTTTCAAACTCGTTTTATACATTGGATATGTTGAAGCATGCATATCCAACAAATATAGCAAAACAAAAAGTAAAATCAATGTGGTGAGAGCAGTTGGGCCTGATTGAATACGATTAGTAGATAATGAAAATAAAAAATCCTGTATAGAGAAAAAACAGATTAAGCACTTTAGCAAAAGGGGGTTCCATTACTTGTGTAGTACTTTTTCTAAAAATTGTGGTATTAATTTTCTAGCATTGCTTCTATGAAGGTGAACAACCATATGGAATGCATGGCATAATGACCATAAAAACAGAAATCTCGTTTTCGACGCGTGGAAAAGAGTTGAGAGAAGCATGGGTGGGAAATATTCTGTTACAGAATTAAAGAAAAAAAGATATCCCCATGGCGTTGTTTAGGACATGTAATAATAAGATTGAAGAATCTACAGAAAGTGGTGCAGGTGCAGACGACGTATACAAGCCGAACTGGATTGCCTAAGAAAAAATGGCCAGTTTTCTCAAAAATGAAGAGCAGGCGAGGACTATAATAAATTCAGAGGTAAGTAAATACATAAATAGTTTTATTGAGTTCCATTTTACAATGAACGAATATTCGTTGTTTCCACACCGAGCAATATTTGGCAAATACGCCGCATATGTGTCCACCCTGCTTGCCAAATGCCGAGTTGCTAGCGATTAGCGAATGGCGAACAGCGAATAATCGCGATTTGCCGAATACCGCATATATGTTTCCGGCTTGAAGGACATTTCATGTTCAGCATACCTTTTTGAGAAATTTCGACCACATTGCAATTGTGTTTGTGACAATATTTTGGAAAATCCAGGCTATTTGAAACACATTTGTTTCAGTGATGGGGCTACTTTTTATTAAACGGTCACGTGAGAGGTACTGATCCGATGAAAATCCTCGACTTTTTCGCAAAACTCACACCAAATTTCCTCAAAAAGGTAATGTGTGGGCCGGATACTGGGTGACCACATTATAGGTCCGTTATTCATTGCGGAAAATCTGACTGGTGCCCTTTATTTGGAAATGCTGGAAACAGTGATAGATCCACTGATAGTGGCAACTGTTTGAAATAATTTCGACGAATTTGACATTATTCTGCAACAAGATGGAGCTCCTTCTCATTTTTCAGTTGCTGTGAGGACTTATTTGAATACTGTTTATGCAGGACGACGGATTGGGCACCGAGGATCTGTGGAATGGCCTCAAGATCACCAGATCTAACTCCTTCAGATTTCTTCTTGTGGGGTTACCTAAAATCTACGAGACTTAGTGTCACTCTATTCAGGAGTTGCGCGGATTACAGAAGTGTGTGCAACAATTACTCGAGATACTTTGCAAAACATCAGGACTGAAACTAAAAATAGACTCTATTTTGGCCATTAGGTCAACGGGAAACATTTTGAACATTTACTGTAAAAAGTTTCAAATGAGCTATCACTCACCACACCATGCTATTTGAATTTTTCGACAGGGTTGCTCCCCTTCAGTAAGGGATGAAATTAGCGGTGAACTATTAATACAAAAATGTACACTGTAGAAATTAAAAATCGACGTGTTTCGGCGATTTTCCCCACAAGAGTCTAGTAACGAGTTAGATAGGGGGGGGGGTAACACTTATGATGTGCACTGTATATATTTTCAAATACCAGGAAATAAAATGATCCAACATTTGCAGGCACTAATCGTTAAAAATATTACCATCTCCGCCTAAACATCACTGAAAAATAAAAAATGACCATTCATCAATTCGACTGGTGAATTGCAACTCCTGTTGAATTCGTTAATTGCTTTAACATTAACTTTTTCAAGGCGAGCACAACGTAGGCGTTTTCTAATTGACTGAACAATAGGTTTCAATGTAATTGAAGATAAAATTATATCATTCCAGTGCCGAGGTCTACACAACATAACACAATATTCTGAGCCCCATTAAAAAGAATCTGATTCAGCAATCACGAACAATGAATAATAAAGATAAGTCGAATATTTTTGTTGTGACTCGTCTCTGGATGGTATTTCCCTTAGCCCATAAAAACTGAAAATAAAATTCAATAGAATAGTTTTAGTGCAATTTCGAGTACAATTTAGATATTCAGTCAAATATAACGACCTGAAGTACTGACGTTTTCTACTGACTTTTACAATACTGAATATTCGATTATCAGTTCTATAATGAAGAACATTATGACATAATTACGTATTATTAAACGAGCAAGTAATGAATATTTCTCGCGAGTAGAATAAAACACTTCTTCTATCTTATTAGGAATATTTTCAAATAAAATTCATTTGTAAAGGATATCGCGATTGAGAGTAATGTCAATTAATTTCATAACAAAAAGCAACGTAAAACAAGCATTCGGAATACTCCCAATTTTTGTTATTTTATTCAATTCAAAAGAGTTTGAAAATTTTTTGGGTACAAAATAAAAAAGTTGAGTCTGTGTGAATTGAACCCACGAACACTAGTTTACAAGCCCACAGTTCTACAGCTACTCCATGGAGCTCCTTACAAATAAGCTAATTAAAATTCTCACCACTCTTATTTTGTTTTTAAGTGACGAGCCTTTGAAAAAATTATTTCGCCATTTCAAAATTTATGGTGAGTTACGCTCGTTTTCACTTTCGGAGTCCATGTTTTATTCTTGTTTTTCGTTAGAAAGTACATATTTCAAAACGAACTGTCAGCTCAATGATCAAGTTTGACTTTTGAGAACATAATATTCTGAAGTAGGGATATTCGCAAGGCTTACTTTCGAATGAAAATTATTTAAACACAACTGTATAGTAATGGAGTTGCTCATCATCAATGTTTAGTTCAAGGACTAATCGCCATTTGAGTGTTCAAATTCCATGATGGCACAGTTATAATTACTTAAAATTTTTATCTGTTTAAAATGTAGCGTCGCTGGACAAGTACAATAGTAATAATGAGTGTGATAACAACGCAGATTTTTTCCAGTGTAGTGATTCCAATAACGATGGTGAACAATGCGAAAAAGAGATACCAATGACTTAGATTCGGATGCATTTGAATATTGAAACACAGAGAGTATGTTTCGAAGTATATAAAAATCTACATCTCAAGTTTGGTTTCGAGGAAAACAAACTATTACAAGCAACATCATATTTGACCGAAATTCCTTGCTCAACTGTACGGAAAATAGTCAAAAACAAACCTCATGAACGCAAGACGCGATGTGATACGGGATTACCAAAACCTTTAGATGTTCATCTAATAAAATCATTGAAAAAAACAATATACGACAATATATGGCTGTTACAAAAGCAATGAGATTCCTACAATTGAAATCATAAGGAAGAAATTGAATACTTCCGGCCATAACTTGAGATGCTGTGACAAAACTCTTCAGATTTGGATAAAGAAACTAGGATTTAGATTTAATAAACGTCACGCAGTTATGGATAGCAGACGAATAGTGGAATTGCGTAACGAATACTTAGAACAAATACCTAATTTTAGACAAGAACAACGGCAAATTTTTCTATTTGGACAAAACTTGGTATGACACTCACGACACAGTTACGACTGATGGTTAGAGAATGTGTACGCCTAACATGCCTGTAAACAAAGGATCGCGACTAATCATTGTGCATTGCGAAAGAAGTAAAGGATTGGTTCCGAATTCTTTGAAATTTTGTGAAAAAAACTTGTGGACTGCAATGTTGACTATCATAAGAACATGGAATCTAATATTTTCGACGAATGGTTTGAAAACACATTGATCCCAAATTTGGATGCGAATTTTGTAATATTTCTTGACAACGCTTCCTATCATTCGCGACAGCTCATCAAAGTACCGAATAAAAATTCGAGAAAAGCTGGAATACAGTTTTTTAATAATTAACAATGTGTATTTTGAAGATTACTATACCAAAAACCAACTGCTTGAAGTTTTACAGACAAAATTATTTGAAAAAGTGGAGAGTATTGCTGAAAAGTATGGACACACCATACTGAAACTTCCCCCCTATCTTGTGTTTTCAATTCCATCGAGTTGATTTGGGGAAAATTGAAACAAAGCGTCAGGCTTAAAAATAATTTTCCAAAATTTGATAAGATGGTAATAGAGCTAATTAAAGAAGTATCTAATATTACCGAAGAAGACTGGCAGAAAAGGATTAAAAAAGTAATTTTAGTTGGGAAAGACTATATGGATCGGAAAACTGGTAAAGGCTTCATAATTTGTTTAAAAAATACACTTTTAGGGTATAATGACTTGGTGTGTGAAGAAAAGAAATTAATCTATCTTCCAATGTATAAAGTTAGCCAGGATCACATTGAACTATATTTTTCATCCATACGTTCACGAGGTGGTTGGAATAACGACCCCACTTGTAGAAAATTCACTGCTGATTTTAAAAGTATGATGGTTAGAGCTGAAGTTCGAGAGGGTAATGGTTAGAGCTGAAATTCGAGAGGGGGATGGGTAACTCCATTCCATTAGATGAGATACCTGTATTGGTTGGATCTAGTCAAAGTCAATCAGAGAATAACATTAATATGAGTCACTCACGACTTACAGATAGTGAGCCTCAAGAACATTATTCCCTGCATAGTTTATGGGAGTATCATGAATACATATCCAGCTGTAATAAGCGAAAGTTCACATCAAATTGTTGTATATATTGCAGGATTTGTTTCTTGGCACTTACAAAAATCGCTAAAATGTGAACGCTGTTTCACAGGATGCTACAAATATTTTTAAAAAGTCTGAACATTTTATTAGATTGTATGAAGAAAAAAATGCAAAAGAGTGCTTTTATAGACATTTCAAAGAATAAAATACTGCATCAGGCTGTTTTTCTTATTTAAAAGTCCACGCAGCTGAGAACAATACCAACCATATTTACTTTTAAATCCAGGCAATAATCTCAAAATATTTAAATATAAGAATTTATTTTATTACTTAACAAATGTCGGAAGTTAAGGATCCCGTGCGGCAACAATATACAAAATTAATCTTATTTAAGGGCCAGTAATATACTTCAGCTATACTTTTAGGTTAGGTATATATTTTTATTTTAGTTTATTTACGAGAAAGGTTGGTTGGGTAACAGGATCAATTTTTTTTAAACAATTGTTTTCTTGCCGGCGTTTCGAATTTGATTAAATTCTACTTCAGAACTCGAAAAGTAGTTTCTTTCTATAAATATTACTATTTTAAGAGATTTTCGTTTGTTTCATGTCGTATTGTGTTGGTGTTGTCTCGAAGTTGTTACAATGTTTTTTATTTTTTTTAAAATGTATCTAATATATCTGATGGTTTTCAAAATAGTAATATTAACACGAAGAAACTACTTGTCGAGCCCTGAAGAATAATTTAATTAAATTCGAAACGTCGGTAAGAAAACAAATGTTTTTTTTTAAGAAAAAAATTGATCCCAACCAATCTTTCTTCAGAAAAATTATTGGATCACTATATCAATTAACTTAGTTTATTTAGTTAAAATTATGCATACATGAGTTTAGTTTTCATCACTACTTATTATATCTTATTATTTTGTAACAAGTTTATTATAAATTATATAATTTATCTAGAGATAAAAAAAATTATTATTATGAACAACATACATTAGAGTTGAAAAAAAACACATTTAATGGATTTCATTTATTGTTTCTTGCTGCTTATTTCCAATATAATGTTACGCCTCTGGTCAAACCGCATTGGTGTCTGAACGGCACACGGCGTTTGTCACAATACGAGTCCTCTCTCCTCTCATTTCTCTTGTCTAAGGCATTTTGTGTTCTTGACTTAAGGTGAGTTCTGGAAATCATCGGTGGGTTCACCATTTGATTGATTCACTTTATATTTGCTGCATTACGAACCGAATCAAGTTTTCGGAGTTTTATTTTTGCCATAAGGCCTGAAAAATCACTCGCCAAATGAGTTAATAACTTTAGCTAAGAAACTGAATTTGTTTGGCCAAGTTTCAATAGGTGTGAGCTACAATAAATCCTTGCAGGTATCAGTGGAGGGTCGAATAGACCCACTATCTTTGGACCTACCTATCCCTAACCGGAATGTTATGTTGGATTTAAGAACTCGCCTTTTGTGACTGGTCCATCCAGCGAAAATCATATTGTTTGCTGTCACCACAGAATATTGCAATCTATTGCATTCCGCAAAACTTTGTTCATTATTTGGGTGCGTTCCACTAAGCGCTCACAACAATCACGCTCACGACCACAGTTTTTCCCGTTCCACTTGCTTGCGAGCGTTACTGTCGTAAACTCAAGTGGAATGGATTTTGGAGCGTTTTGGACGTTCATGTGAACATTAAAAATGGCGAGGTTGAATAATAAAGTGGAAGTTTCAATGAGTTACGTAATCCTCAAAAATAAGTTTCAATAATTGCAAGATAACTTCATTTATATTAAAAAAGAAGTATAACTTAATTTTTTGTATATAATTTCAGTGAAGTTGTTGAACAAATTGAATTTGAATGTAATCAAAATGTCTTTTACGGCAATTGGATATTTGTTGATACGTCGCAATAGGGCTCCAGAAACTAGTTCATATATAGTTTACATGGAGAGTGGAATGCAACTTTACACAAATTCAATAATGAAAACCAAAAACTAAGGCCACGTATCTCATCGTTATTCAAATGAAGAATTCAAAAGTAATTTCAGGTACATGATTTTCTATCACATATTGCACTGTAAATTTTGAAAATATCATTTCTAATAGTACATTTTGATTATGCTCTAAATTTATGTTACCCTTAAATTTACTTCATTATGTATAAGTAATTGTTCCATTGATCACTTATGAGTTTGAATAATGGAATGAAAGTTAAGAAATTGGATATCAATTACGAATGACAGATAACATGTATGACATATTAAAAAAATGCGCCGAATTATTCTCAACGTCCACTGCGACTCAACTCCTGAGATGGGTCGTTGTGAACTTCCCGTGAGCGAAAGTAATGACGTCATGAGTGACGTTTTCACCGCGACCACAACGACCGCGGTCGTTATGTGGAACGGCTGAAGGAGCATTTTGATCGTTGTGAGCGCTTAGTGGAACACGCGGATTTTGTGGCCTAATCACAGAAAATTATTGTTTAGTATTCTATGGCCAAACTCTCATACTAATCTTTTACAATATTCTGTGCTATTACTGCCTTCTTGTTTCATATTTTATGACTTCCATGTTGTATATAAACAAATCAAATATTAAATTATCTCCTAAGAGTCCTTATGAATAATCAAGGTTATGGAAACAAAAGCACATAATCTACACTTAATAATGATAACTTCATAATTATAATAGATGACTAATAATTCAATGATAAAATGTTTATCTTCTATTGCTAACGTTCTCTATTCACAGACAATTTTTAATGTATCTCATCTCTCTATCAAAACAAAAAAATGCTAGAAGAAATTAAAACTCCAGATGAATTGATGAAATATGATGATAGAATCAAATCAAGGTAAATTTTTTGCAGGACAATTTAACCAGTGAAACGGTTTTTGTTATTTTATATTTTTCATATCAAATTCCCGAATATGTTTCTTAAATGTAGATGTGTAATCATTATCGTTTTCTAGTAATTATAAATAGTTCACTCATTAACCTTTCAATTATATAACCCTACCCTTTTTTTTCAAAAATAAAATAATAAGTATTATTCATCATGATGTAGTTGGCTGAGCACCCAGTGGTTGTCATGGAATAAGTTCTCCGAAAGTATGCTTAGAAGTATAGAAAAACGGATACTACAAAGTGAGTGTGTAATATTGTAAATTATACAAATATAATGATTATTTTATAACCAGCAGTGTGCAAGGTGCCATATCGAGGCTGGTTTGTGGATATCGGACCAGTTGTTGGTCCAGCTGATAAAATATGGACAATTTCCATGAATACGGAGTCTCTCAAAACGCCTTTAGTTCTTCTTCATGGTCTCGGAGCAGGTGTGGCGATGTGGTGTTTGAATTTAGATTCGTTTGCCAGAACGAGACCTGTATATGCAATAGATTTGTTAGGTGAGTTTGGAAGACATAATATTTGGTGACTGCGATGTTATCTAGATTGGCGCTAAATAGTTCAGTATCTCAGTTTTTGACAATGAAAACTCATAAAATAACAGGCACTTTTGTTTCATAATTCTATGCTGTGGATTTCATCAGTAAAAAAAGGTTATATTTCTCACAATTGGATCTTTTTTATTAAGTATTAAAATGAGGCATTTTTATAAGGAAAATCTCACGGCAAACTGTATTGTTAAGTTTTATAATGAAGTCTCCTCTTTTCACTGAAACAAATATCAATTTTACCTCAGTAAAGTTATTACTCTTGATTATCAAGACCAATAAATATCAGTAATAAACGGTCAGATATTGTGAGTCAAAATATTCAACAGTTTCAGTACAGATATAAAAAGTGCTCCTGAAAATCAAGTAGTTTCCGTTACAAAATTATTACTACCCTTCATCTGATTTTATTTTACATCTACTTTGCTGATAAGAAACATTGCATACTCTTCTCCATTGTGTAATGTGTTCAAAAACTTATTTTTTTATGCCCCAATGGCTGCAATTGTATATATAGTCTCGGTATTGGTTTTTGAAGCGAATTTGAAATATATGTACTGAAGTACTTTCGTTTGGTACTTACAACAGCCCTGATTATTGCAAGAAATTGGAAAAAAATTGACTGCGATCAACGAGATGTATTTTAATATTTGAAACTAAAAAAGTTATATGTGCTCAACATAGTTGGTGATTTTCTCAGGCTATGGTCGATCTTCAAGGCCAGATTTTAGCACTGATAGTGTCAAAGCAGAACAGCAGATGGTGAAATCTATTGAAGAATGGCGCAAGGAGATGAAATTGAAAGAATTCATTGTCGTTGGACACAGTCTGGGAGGATTTTTGGCAGCTTCATACTCAATATCCTATCCCAACAGAGTAAAACATCTTATTTTAGCAGACCCTTGGGGTTTTCCGGAAAAACCTTTGGAGTTCAAGGATGTTCCTTTTTTGATCAGGTCACTTTCATATATTATGAGACCCTTCAACCCTCTAGCAGGCATTCGGATAGCTGGACCATTCGGTAAGTAAAGACGATTTGCAAGTATGTAAAAGTATTTTCTCAACTTCATTTTCAGGACCCTGGTTCATCAATACTGTAAGACCTGACATATCCAAGAAATATTTAGATGTACTGAAAGATCCTTATCTGATTCCTCAGTACATATATCAGTGCAATTCTCAGCATCCCAGGTAAGGAATTTATTATAGTGTTGATGATACTCACTCTAGATGTTAAAAATTATTGAAATATCTTTAGTTCTTTCTTCCTGGATATATAAATGGGGTAAAAAGATTAATTCAGATAGTAAAAAAAGCAAATACATTTAGAAAATCCAGTTCATGGATGAGTTGCAAGAGACAAATAAGACATTCCGTTGAAAATGTATTTTTTATATTTTGATTATTCATTGGAAAATAATGTTTTTTATCCAAACCAGCCTAGAATTATTTCTCTGAAGGGGCTGTAGTGAGCTGTAACTCAGTTTAAGCTTTATATAAAGTTCTTTTTTTATGAGATGATAACTCTAGTTATAGTATTTCCAATACCAATTGGAACAGCACAGAGAAGGAATTCCCGCCTCGACATAGGCGTCGGCATATTTTTTTTTCAATGGTAGTTTTTCAGTTACTTATTCTTACAATCATAGCAATTGATCACCCCATGAAAAAGTTATCTCAACTGAATTTTTCCACCATGGGTAATTATGA